>JAAAKG020216895.1:0-22009 GCA_010014905.2 Druon quercuslanigerum
TTTTCAGGAGCTTAGGGGCCTCCCCACTCCAGCAAAATAATTCTATATCTCCTTTTTGCATCCAGCGCCTCAATTTTTTATACAAACAGTACTTCTGATGTCGTCGCAAACAAATAAGCTTTTGATATACATACTAGCGCTACAAGAAGCCAAAGACCAATTTCAGGTGTCATTTATTTTCAAAAACAACTGGGTTACCCACATTATTTCTGTAGGTTTTTCGTCTTATCGTACGAATAAGAAAGCAGGCGGTATCTAGTATATACTAGTATTCCAAGTAATATGTTCCTCACTGGAAATCTTCTCGTAATAGAATTTTTCATCAACTTTTGTGGTAAGTTTGCCTTATGTCATATTAATATATCATATTATCTGAAAATTAAAATTTTTGCTGCAGGAGAGCTGTAGTCCCAATGATGGCAAAGTGTTATTTGCATTTTTATTTAATTAACTCTTTTGTGAAGATGCTCGATTTTATTTAATATTTATGTCATATTTCACATTTTTTCTTTTTTAAAATTAAATTTTTCTTTGTGTTTTGCAAATTTGCGATTTCAAGTGATAAAATGGTTAATTAGAAAGTTTAAGTTATTTTGATTAAACCTTCTCTGGCGGATTTTAATTTTCCCTTACGTCAAGATTTCTCAACTTTATTTCAATATTACAATATTTCACCATTTTATCATGAAATAAGGATGTTTATTTGTAAATACAGTGAAACTTTTCTATTGTGCGGGTTTTGGGGCTGATGGTGGTGGGGAAAAAACCCGATATAGTACGGCTCCGGATGCTAAAGCTTTTGTTTGTTCACGCGCCCTATCACATAATATATATTTTTGTCCGAAAAAGTTTTTTTTTCAAAGTCAAAACCCTCTTCAATTTGTTAATCAAGCTTTATACCTAGAAAATTATCTTATCTGTTTAGTGTATTTTTTATTCATAACTACAAACGAATAACAAATTATCTTGACAATTATATTTTTCACGAAAAAGATTCGTCTATAAAAAGGTCAGAAAATTTTGGTTATGTCTCGGATACAAGATAAAAAATGAAATATATTATTAAACTCCTATGATAAATGTATGGATGAAGTTCAACAGAATTTCCAAACAGTTTCTGCCAATTTCAAACTTAAATATCAAAAGAAAAATTTATGCGATTTAATTTCTATATAATGTATAAATTCGCACACGCTCGCCTAATAGATTGTTATTTAAATTATTAGATATACATTCCTGAATAATAATTTTGTTCATGTGAAACGTTTTTTCGAAACATGTTTTTACTTTATTGCAAGTGGGTCAAGGTAGATTGACTCCGCATTAAAATTTATGAACCTTTAAAAATTAGTTTTGGATTTTTTAAATAAACCTAAGAGAATTTAATTTATATAGTTTAAAAATAAATAAAAAATAAACTAAATAAATAAAATGTTATTTAGAATTTTTATCTTCTTCTTGTAAATTTTTTTAAAACTTATTCTAATTAGATTTTTTGTATAGATTAATAATCTGAACAAATTAGAAGTGTTGGGAATATTAGTTTATAGTTTTAACTTTCTTGAATTCGTTTCTTTATGAAATTAATATCTTTTTACACCTGCATTTCAAAAATATTATTATTTTTTTACTTAAGTAAATGAAGTAAGAATGAATAGGTGAAGTTAGCAAATATACTTGTTTTTTTCCTTTAGAGGCTGTAACTTGTAAATACTACATGCTTTTCAATGTTATGTGGCCTACTTAAAAGTTCCGCAGTATACCGAATTTTTCCTGAAATCATTTTATTAATAATTATTTCAAAAACCGATTGTTTATAAATGAGGAAACTGGAAAAAGTTGAAAAATATAGCAGAAAAAGATACGCAAAGCACTTTGCATGTAATATCCACGTCGTCAAGTAAAAATCCATCATGCATACAGTTTTGAAAAATTTTTTGCATTCATAGCACTGTAAGAAATAAAATTTGTCGCCTAAATTATACCTACAAATTTTTTTAGCCACTTTACGCTAGGATCCGTATTACTAAGCGCACATTTTTCTAGGATGCGGTTTTTATTATTTTAAAAACAAGATGGTAAAAATGCGAATTTTTTAATACCAATATACATTATGAATTGTAATAATATGAAGTGATTCAAATGATAGATTTTTCATGGTAGATGAGAATAAAAATTAGTGCAAAATAAGAAGCAAATATTAAATTTACCATGAAAAATGAAATCTGTACATTATTTTGCAAAATATCTGAATAATAAAAACCAGCCCGAGGTACAGAAATAACTATAATATACATTTGATATAATGGTGTTGAACATAGTATAGAAAAGTTCACATTTTGGACAAAGTCGAGTACGTAGAACTAGATACGTGATGAGAATGTGTTCGGTAAAGTCGGAGGAGTTTTAACGAAAGAGAATTCACAATCATTAAATTACAGTTGTTCATGTGTTGACCTTTAATTTTAAAATGTCTGCTAATAAATGTGGAGAAAATACAGAGACCGAGCGCGGAGCGCGATGTAATTACATTATTGAGCGTGAAGCGCGGAAACCAACAGAGAAACAGTCGGACAAGGGAAGCAATATATAAAAATATATTATTTGAAATTCATACAGATACAAGGATGAGAGAAACTTATAACAAACTAAATCAAAAATAAATTCGCGAAACAGATAACAGCATATAGGGTTTACCATTATAATCTATTTTGGGAAATAACTCAGAATTTTGGTTTTGATATAGAAAAATGTTTGAGAAAAAAGTTAAAAGGGACAGAGGGACAGAGGGGGTCAACTACTGGTACCAATGAGTTTGACCTTGCATTCGTTTTTCAAGCTTATACGAAGGTCAAAGTGATTTTTTAAAATGGGAACCCCTACTTTTGACCCTAGCTTTGAAAAAAGCGGGAAATTTTATATTGGAAATGATATTCGGAAAAAAATCATCAGAGGATCACCTACTGTGAGCAATGTTGACCTTGAATTCGATTTTCAAGGTTATTTGAAGATCAAATTGATTTTTTAAATGGTATCTCCTAATTTTGATCCCAGATTTGAAAAGAGCGAGAAATTTTACGTATAAAATATAATTTTCATCAAAGTCATTGCAAGGTCGGATAAAGGTCAACTTACTGTGTATTACAAAAGTTAAAAAGCATCAATGACTGCGACTTTCGCAAAGCCATTATTTGAACATAATTGAACATTTGACCTTCATTCGACCTTACCATGATCTTCATAAAAATATTTTCAACGCTAAATTTCCCGCTCGCTTTAATTGTATGGTCAAAAACAAGGGTTCTCATTTTAAAAAATCACTATGATCTTCAAATAATTTTGAAAATTGAATTCACTTCTGCCCTCTTAAACTTTTGTCTGAAACATTCTCGATTCGATTATTTTTCTAATTAAAATTTTTTTATACATTTTATACTTCAGATTACTCAAGTCTCGCCCCTTAAAAAAAATGTGTTTCGTTTTTACTGTAATCTTTATTTTTTTGTACAGAAGTAAAATCTTCGTCAATGAACTCGGGAGCAAGTTCGTCACAGCCTCTGTTACATCCCCCTAACAATGAGGAAAATACTATAGTCATCCCAAGTAGAGGCAGGCACGTTCAGGTGGTTCGCCAGACAGTCGACGGTATTAGTATGCCGAAGAGCTGCATACTTCTATATGAACCAGGTTTACCTAGACCTCGTCCTATTCCGACTCTCCAGAATAAAGGAAATGAAAACTTTGGAACCTATCCTCTTTTCGGTGATGATAAGATAAGATATTGTGTGGTATATGTAAACGAAGGTGGACACATTTTTGCAGTTAAACTTCCACCAGATGAACATGCGGCGAGTCCTGAAAATTTTAACGGTAAATGAACATGGGATAAGATTCTCGGTGTACCTAGAACCTAAATGGAAAGTTTACCATCCGCTAGGTAGGAATAACTGTTTTACTATCTGTCTCAAAAATCCTGGCCCCTCTACAAAACAAAGCATAACTCAATAAAAAAACATCGCTTATAAAAATTAAAAACATGTTGTTAATCCTCATTTCATTATGTATCATTAAACAAAAAAAAATAATATGCGATAGCGAATTATTCATTTAAATGACTGTTTTAAAAGCGTCACCATTGAATTTGTTGATTTTTTTTGAAAAATTGTAAGCCTCAGTAGAGCCCTCGAACTTGATTAGAAGCTAAGTTAGCATCCTTCGCTTTTATTTACTACCGACACCAAAGTTATAAATATTTTCGAATTTTTCAAAAATGTACTTCTCAATAAAAATTCAAGCTAACTACTCGATTTTTTCAAAACAATTCGTGCATTTTTTCACGAAATACGACAGTCGAAATTTGACCAAGTTGTAAAAGATACTTTTAACCCTGTTTTTTCACCTTCTTTGCAATTTTGCATCAAAAGTTATGGACATATCGCCGTCAAATGATACTGTACTTATTCGTAATAAAATGAGAATTAACATGTTTTTTATTTTTATAAGCGATTTTTTTATTGAGTTATTCAATGATTTGTAGAGGGGTCAGGGGTTTTAAAACAGATAGTAGTAGCAGTTCAGGAAAAATTGAAATTGGAGAAATGAATAATTTATTTTATTATATGAATTAATAACAAAAATTGCTGTTTTATTCATCAAAATTAAAGTTTAGGTCATTTAGGTCAGAATAAAAAAATTTAATATTTCAGGCACTGATTAGTGTTTTTGCGCATTTCTAAAATGTAGCCATTTTGTTCAAACTTGTCTGTTTATTAATTTTTTTCTACGCCGAAAAATAATTTGGTTTAACTTAAAACTTAACTAGTTTCTTTTTGATCTAAAATGTATGTTCTCCATCAAAAAATTCAACTCATTTGTTTGAAACTTTGTCCTTTTTGGATAAATTGTAATGTTTTCGTTTACAATTTTTCTTCTTGGTAGAATTATCTCGTTTTCTGAAAATTGAGCTATTTTATGAAAGTTCATTATTTTGCTGTTTAGAATTAACTAACTAAAAATTTTTAATATTTTTCCTTTTTGGTTGAAAATTTTTCTTTTTATTTAAAAACATAACCATTTCGCTCAACACGAATTTTTCAAGCTGAAAATTATATTTTTAGTTGAAAATTCATCTTCTTGAATTGAAAGTTTATATATTCATTTGAAGATTAAACTATTTCAAGAAAATCGTTTTTTTTAACTTAAAATTTATCTTTTCAATTTTTGGTTAACAATTAATTTTTTTAAACTCTAAAATTAATTACAATAGTTAAAAAATCACTTTTTTTTCTTAAAAATTGATCCTTTTTGGTAGAAAATTTAAATATTTCATTTTTGTTTCATAATCTGTCTTAATTATTTATGCGATTTAAAAGATATATAGAAATTTAAACGGTTTTTTTAGAACTTTAAATACACTAATAGAAAATATTAAAGGATCAAAAAAGTTTTCAAAATTTTTATTGATTTTTCAGAATGCTGTATCTCAGTGAAAAATGATCGTATCAAGGTCTTGAAACAAAAACAGTGTTAGAAATTTTTTTCAGTTTTTGTACTTTGTTTCAAGTCCACGAGATTGAAAACCTCATATAGCTTGTTTATTCATCTTAAATTTGCTTTTTTCTAAAACATCGGTACGACCATTTTTCACTGAAATGTTGAACTTTAAATAAAAAAGGCGATATCTCAGACGATATCTCAGCAACCAATGGTCGCAGAGGAAATTGAAGGGCAGTTCTGAAAACTGGAATAAAGCTCCTAGAAGAGTCTCCAACAATCCACGATCCATAACATTAATTTGAAAAAACAGGGACAAAGAAATGACTAATGTTGAGTGTGCGTTTTACAGTTGAATAACTCTTAAAAACCCTACCAAGTTACATTTTAATCCACCTAAACGTTTCCTTGTTGCAAACTGTCAAACTTTGAAAGAAATTAAAGGATCACGTTTTTTCCGCTTGAACATGTCCTAATCATGACCAAAATAAAAAAAATTTCTTTCGCAAATACCGCTGCAACTTACAATAACAAAAAATTTTAACAACATTTTTTCTCGAAATTTGAATTTTTTTTTAATGCTTCCAAAACTTGAAAAAGTTTTGTTTTTCACTACCACGTGGTCAGATTTACGATTCTCTCTCTCTCTGTGTGTGTGTGTTTGAATATGTTCGTGTGGAGGAGTGTGTCTCTCAGTTTATCTGATATTTTTGCCAATCAGTTTTTAATTTTAAGTAAAAATAAAGTTGATGACCCAAATGGAGTTTCAACCCGGATTCATAACTGTTTAGGAGAAAAATCTCTGCTCGATTTCCGTGCAAACTGAACACCTCAAAAACAGTTTTTTCGAAACTACCTTTTTCTTCATTGAAAAAATTTTATCACATTCTCATCCTAATGTGAAGATTTTCGTTTTACGTAAAATTTCACTTTGTCTGTTTTCATGATTATAATGATAATTTCATGATAATCAGATTGTATTCTGCTTTGGCACACTTTTTGAGGACATAAAAAGAAAGAACAAGTTCTTAAACCAGATATTTTGTATAAAAATGTAAAAAGTGAGCACATTTTCAAAATATTTAAGACTATTTTTTTCAAGATTTAAAAATTCTATGTATGGCTATTCATAGCACTTGAAAAATTTGCACAATTTATCTAATGACTTTTTTTGATAAAATTAAAATTATCAGAGTTATTGCATTTTCAAAATCCAAAAAAAATAAACCAAAATAAACATTTTAAGCCAGACAACGCATGATATGAAAAAAAGTCATGACAAGAAAAACTTTTATCTCTTAAAACCCGACCAGATTATCATGAAATTGTTTTGAATTTTGTCGAAAAGTTGAAAATTCAAATTTTGATCATACAAAAAATAACGAAAACTCAAAAATTCCATTCTCGGCCAATCTATGCCAGATACAAAAAAAATGATTTAAATAAAATTGCGCACCCTGAAAAGATCTACAAATTTGCCATTAATTACTTTTCGATAGGATCCATAGGTTTTGTTTTTAGTCATAAAAAACAACATTAAAAAAATAAAATAAAATTTTGGACGAACGGCACAAGCTAAGAAAACAATAAATATGTAAACGTTGTCTTTACAAAAAATAGCGAAAACTCATTCAAATTTGTCATGAATAATTTTTGATAGGACACGCGACTTTTGTTTTAATCTTAAAAAAGAAAATACAAAATTAAAAAATTAAATTTTTCGAAAAATAACACGAGGTACGAACTAAAATTAACAGACTGAAGTTCTTCGACCCCAAAAAAATCTATACATTTTTTATTAATCATTTTTAGATAAGACGGTTGGATTTTCTTTCTATCATGAAAAATAAAATACCAATGTTGTTTAACCAAAAAATATCTACAAATTTGTTTATAAACTACAATACCATTTTATTTACCTAACTTTTTAGCCTAAATTACATCTACATTAAATGTAAAGAAATTAGATTTATGGAAAAACGACACAAGTTATAGTAAAATGTTTAAGAATAATTTTTTTTATTTTAAAAGAATGCCAAATTTTTTAATGATAAAAATGAGACAGTAAAAATACTGATGCATATCGTGAATGGTAATAATATTAGTTTACTGAAATGATATACATTTTTTAGGATTGCTAAGAATAAAATTTAACGCAAATAGAGAAACAAAAATTAAACATTAAAAAGGAGATTTGTACTGATACAGTTGAACGTATACTGATAGAGTGGAACATAATCTAGAACAGTTCGCATTTTCGACGAAATTGAGTGCGAAACACGAAATACGTAATGAGAATGCGACTCTACGCTAGGTTCCGTGTTTCTAAATGCAAATTTTTCTAGGATGCGGGTAATATTAAGTTCATCATGCAAAATGAAATCTGTACATTATTTTGCAATATCTTAATAATAAAAACCAGCCCGAGGTGCAGAAATAACTATAATATACATTTGATATAATGGTGTAAACATAGTATAGAAAAGTTCACATTTTGGACAAAGTCGAGTGCGTAGAACTAGATACGTGATGAGAATGTGTTCGTTAAAGCCGAAAAAGAGCTTTAACTAAAGAGAATTCACACAAATGTGGGGTATATAGAAAATACGAGCGTGTAGTGCGAGAAACAACAGTCGCGCGCCAGAGGCACGCTGAAGTTGTCGAACGCAGCGAGCCGCGCGCCTAGCGCGATATGAGAATGTGGCCACGCAGCGAGCACATTTTTTTATATTTTTTTTTATTGTTCATCATGATAAGGCGTCACTTGTCAGAGCCGAAAGATGCCTGTTTAGTGATTCTTCTTGAAGTCTCTAAATCCAGTCTGTAATATCCCGATTGTATGCACGGTATCTCAAAACCGCTGGATATACGCGAATGGGTAACGCTAATTCCGGTAATAGTGAAAATCAAATTTTTTTCAAGTTTTGGAAGCGTTATTCGCGAAAAAATAGGGACAAAGCTCAAAAACTTTTGTTTTCATTCTAGCCATGATTAGAACATGTTGAAGCGCGAAAAACGTGAACCTTTAATTTCTTTAAAAAATTGACCGTTTGCAACAAGGAAACGGTTTGTTATATGAAAATATAACTTCGCATGGTTTTTGCGGGTTATTCAACTGTAAAAGACACACTCAACATTAGTAATTTCATGAAGATTTGAAATTTAGCCGTTGATGTTCTGAAAAACCATAAATCACCCTTTTTTCCTGTTTTTTTTACAAGTGTAGGTCATAGATCGTGGATCAGTTTATTCAACATTTTGTACAATTCTTCGATTGACTCTGACACAACAACCTCTGAGATACGCGATGAGAATGTGCTCGTTAAAGCCTGAAGAGCTTTAACTAAAAAGAAGTTCTTGTAGAAATTTTTACCATTTTTCAGAACTGCCCTTAAATCTTCTGTGCGACAATTGGTTGCTGAGTTGAAACAAAAATTTTCAAGCTCGTGGATTTGAAAAAAAGCAAAAAAAAATCGAAAATTATTTTTCTACACTACTTGTTCAAATTCCGCGGAAAATTAAGGTCAATTTTTTTTGCTAAAAAATATAAAAAGTAGAAACTTTGTGCTTTAAAATGCTTTTTTTAAGACCTTTATACGTCTATTTTTCACTGAGGTAGAGCATTCTGTCAAATCACTAAAAATTCGGAAAATGTTTTTGACCTTTTAATTTTTTCCATTAATTTATTTAAAGTTCTAGAAGAAGCCGGTTAAATTTCTATAAATCTTTGAAATTTCATAAATAATGAAGACAGCTTATGAAACAACAATTAAATACTTAAATTTTTAACAAAAAGGATGAATTTTGAAGCAAATAAAAAAACGAATTTTTTGCTCTCTAATATAAAGTCATTAACGAATTTTAAGGGCTTTTAATAAATTTCAAGAGATTTCACAAATTTTAAGCGAATCGAATGAATTTTTGAGGGTTTTCAAAGATTTCAAGCGACTTTCAGAGAAATGGGACAAATAAGAAAAATTGCAAAGATTTCTAGGGACTTCAAGTATTTATAATATTTAATACAAAAATTAAATCAAGTTTATTTTTAAGGAACTTAAAGTTGTTCTTACTTATATTTTCATGGCTTTTTACGGTTTTCAAACTGAGGATTTCGAGGGGTTCAAAAGAATTTTGCATGATTTCTAAAGCAACATAGAAAACGTATTAAATGAAATTCTAAGGAATTTCTAGTCATTTCAAATATCTCATAGGATTTTAGGGTATTTCAATAAATTTTTTTAAACTCCAAGGATTTTATTAAATCTAAAACGAGAATTCTAGAATAATCTAAAGATTCGATAACCCCTTCCTCACATTACTCCCTTCCCCACCGATGGAGTCACGCCTACCCCGAAAGGTGTAGGCATGACTATGGCTATAATATTGTTTTGTAAGGGTCATTCAATTTTTTGCGTTCTCTATGAAATCTATAAAAATCTGTTCAAAGTCTATCAAATCTATGAGATCTTCAATAGTCTCATGCGATAAATTTCATTTGGGCATAAGCAATCTTTTTCAATTAGTTGCAATCTTGCATTATATTGTAATTTAAGCCTAAGAATAACTTGGAATTGAGCATGTTCTAAAAGCTTTAAAAAATTTATATTTTAAAAATTGCAAATATTTTTTTTCAAGGTGATCCAAGTTTTCTCAATCCTAACCAAACAACATTTTATATCACTCATACCGGCTACCACTTTGCGGTGACTCATGTTCCTCATCAAGCATTTCTACCATTGAGTGTAAAGCATTTCCCTGACAATAATGAAGACTACGATTTGTTATATTGTAAAACATATAGGATTAATCCAATTAGAATAGAGTTTTGTGGCATTCGCTTTTTTGGGATAATTAGAACTAAAAACAAACGTTCTCCTCTGAAAAATCCAGTATGTTTGTCAGCTATTTTTCATTTCCGGGACATTCCCGAGGTGATCCTGACCCTCCTCCCTACATATCGGGTGAAACAGCTGCGCGATTTCAAGCCGCCCGGAATTGAATGAAGATAAGCAATTCAAATGTGTGTAAAATATGTAAAAAAATTTTAATGTAAATCCCTAAATAAAAGCATGATTAACTTACTTATAACTTATAAGTCCTATTTACTTATAACCTAATGTTAAGGTTGTTTTCTGAAATTTTACTTTTTCCCCAATTCTTGAAAAATGTCCTCTGTCCTGGTTTTCACCTTTAATACACCACATTTTGAAATACAATTTATTTTTTGCCTTATATTTGAAAATTATTCTAGTCGAAACTAAAATACACTTGGATCCCGCTTTAACAGGTGAAGGCTATTGCTGGTCCTTCCGAAAATCCCGGTAAATCGGAATCCCTGTTTATGCTATCCTAAGCAATAACAGCTTTTTTTTAACTTACAAAATTGTCTATTATAATTAATTTAACTTTTTAAATTTGACTAATTTGAAACTAAACTATTTATGATATAATTAAAACTTTAATTTTGAAGTTTTTTTTCGTAGAATCGATATAAAATAAATACAAAAAATTGCACCCGCTCCCAGCGAAATCGCGGTAATATTTCAGACATAACCACGCCTCACGAGCGTGAGAGAGGTGTTCACAGTCTGTGAAGGTCTTAATACGATGATCCGGCAAAATTCTAGTGACACCCTGAGGAAACGGTCGTCCCAAGTACGACCGTCTTCTGCATTTTACCCGCAACTGTTTTAGCAGCGTTTTGACACGCAGGGATGCTTTTCAGGCTGTTAACTAGTGAAAAGTTTATACTTCCAAGTGGGCCGATGATAAGGACGATTATTTAAAAGAATATTCTGGGTATGACTGTTTTTTATAAAACAAACTTCTAAACTATGCTCCTTGGCGATGATATTTTCTTAGCTGGTGCCTAAAACTCGATAAACAGAACATTTCTCCTTTCTCTAAGTCAAGGAGAACTACACTGAAAAAAAAAATTTTTGTAAAATTAAAAATTTCAAACAATTACTCATGATATCATGGTATCATTGTAAATATCACACACTTCATTGTGTGATTTTACAAAGTGTGAAATTATATCGATATTTTTAATTTTACTAAAGATTTTTTCTTTTTCCATGACGGAAACTGTATTGATGATAATGATGATAAGGGAAATATATTCTGAAAGTGTGAGAGTTTTTAATTAATGTTGCAATAATAACTTAATATTTAAAGAAGGGCGCTTCTAGGTGGTTTTATTTTTTTCCAAATTAAAAAATTAAAAAATCATAATTGAGTATATGCCATTTAGTAGATATTTGTAATACCTACAATTTTCAATCACACTTCTTTTTCTGGCAGACATATAGGTTATTTGCAATAAACAAATAACCTATTTTTGATTTCTGTAACATTTGTTTACACACAGTTCTTCGGATTCTGTTCTCGCAAACAAGTAAGCTTTTGATCTACATACTGGCATTACAAGAATCCAAAATAAAATTTTCGGTAGCATTAATTTTCCAGAAAAAACTGGGGCATCTAAATTAGTTCTGAAGGTTTTTTGTCTTATCGAACGAATGAAGAAGTTGAAGGTATCTAGGATATACTAGTATGGGAGTGAACATGTTCCTAATCGGAATTATTCTCCTCGCAATCGAATTTTTCATCAATTTTTGTGGTAAGTCTGCCTTATATAGTATACTTCTTAATGTAAATATATAAAATATCATATTATTCTGGAAATTGTAAATGTCGCTGCAGGAGAACTCTAGTCCCAATGCTGGCGAAGTTTTATTTGGTATTTCATTTACGAAACACTTCCGTGAATGTGATCGCTTTTATTTGATATTTAGGTCAGATTTCACCTTTTTTTTTTTTTTTAAATTGAAATTTGGTATGTTGTTTACAAATTTGCGATTTTAAGTTTCAAAATGGATAATTAGAAAGCTTAAGTCATTGGCATTAAACCTTTTTTGGTGGATTTTAATTGTCCCTTACGTCAGTGCGGTTGAAGTTTTGAACCAGGAAAAGTGCTAAAATGTTTTTTAATTTATATTTTAAATAATTTAGTTGTGAAAACAAATTATAATGCATAATTTAAATTGCAGTTGCAATAATATTTATGGGTGAAATAGATATGTGGAAAAATATTTTGTCCATTTGAACGTTCAGAACTTTAGGTACATCTTACTTCAAGATTTGTCAAATTTATTTCAATATTAAAATATTTAAATATTTTATCACGAAATAAGGATGTTTATTTGTAAATACAGTGAAACTCTTCTATTGTGCGGGTTTTGCGCCTGGCGGTAGTGGGGAACAAACCCGGATGTAAAAGCTTTTTTTTTGTTCACGCCTGACTGACCTTCGCGCACGCCGTGCACAAGGCGCACCTACAGGCGCACAGTAGAAAAAAATAACGTACAGCCCACAAATATTGACCGATTTGAACAAAAAAAAATTGAAAAAGAAGTTGCTAAGATTTCCAAGAGATTTATCGAAACTGATTTTTGAATCAGGTTTTCAATTTTTTTATAATTAAACAAATATTACTACAAAAATGGCGATTTTTTTTATATGACGTTCCCGGTGCTCGAAAATTGTGGAAATCGCCTAAGTTGCATAGAGTAACTTTAGTTAAAGATGTTTCAATATTATAAAATAAACAGCAAAACTTTTTGTAATCAAGTTATTTGTTGAAAAAATGTTTTCTACGATTTTCCATAATTATAGGTTTTTCATGTTATATTGCAAGAAACTTGAATGTAGTAATCAGGCATTTGTCTACATAAAAATTCGTTTTTTTTCGATGTCAACTTTTTTAATTAGAAGTTTGATGATAACTTTAGCCAAATTCATTGTTTTTTATATTAATTTTATGGTGTTGTTAAACAAATTTAACAAACAAATGCATTATTCGGGCATCTGTGGACGGAAAAATTATTTATTATATCAATTATTTATTTATTTAAATTAATATTTTCATAGAGTAATGGTTAAATAATGCATTGTTAATTGAATTTGTGTAAAAAAATCATCAAATTTATCAACTAATTTTGAATGTTGCGGCAATTATCAATAAGTTCCCAATTAAAAAGACTAATATCGAAAGAAAAAAAATTTCCATCGACTGATGCTCGATAAATGCATTTGATTATTAAATTTTTTTATTAAAAGTAGAATACTTATCAACCAATTATGCATTTTGCTGAAATCATCATGAAGTTCCTAATTAAAAAGACTGAAATTGAAAAAAAACATAATTTTCCGTCCACAGATTCCCGATGAATGCATCCGTTTTTTAAATTTTGTTTACAAAAATCATAAAATTTATCAACTCGACATAAATTGTGCTGAACTTATTATGAAGATCTTAATGAAAAATCTGACATCGAGAAAAAAGAATTTTACCATCAGATGCCCCAAAAATGCATTTGCTTATTAAATTTGTTTAAAAAAATCATAAAATTGATAACAAAATTATGAATTTTACTCAAGTTGTCATGAACTTTCTAATTAAAAAAGTTTAGATTGAAAAAAAATGAATTTGTCTGTAGGAAAATGCCTGAATAATGAATTTTTTTATTCAATTTCTTTAAAGAAATCATTAAATTTATCAACTTATTATGAATGTTGCTAAAATCGTCATGAAGTTACCAACTGAAAATACTGGCATTGAAAAAACCGCATTTTTCTGCCGACAAAACCCGAATAATGAATTTGTTTATTAAATTTGATTTTAAAAAATTATAAGATTATTAAACAAATTATTAATTTTGCTAAAATTATCATAAAGTTCCTAATTTTAAAAAAGTGACATCGAAAAAACGAATTTTTATGTCGACAAATGACTAATTACTGCATTTGCTTATAAAATATGCTTATAACATAAATAATTATAATCTTTAGATATAATTTTTTAAATATAATAATGTTTCCATACGTATTTCTTGCAATATAACTTGTCATATTTGTTTAGGTATAAAAAAACTGAAAACCTAATTGAAAAACCAGGCTCGAAAACTGACTCAAAAATCTTATCAGCTTTTTGTGCAAAAATTTTTTGTCCAAATCTGTCAATATTTGTGGACTGTACATTATTTTGAACCAAAAAAAGTAATTTTTTCCCACTGTGCGGCGGCGCTGCGTAATTTCAAGGAACGAGTATCACATAAACTAAATTCCTGTCAGAAAAAAGTTTTTTTTTTGCAGCGAAAACACTTCAATTTTTTAATCAAGCTTGGTACCTATAAAATGACCTTAATTGTTTAATTTCTTTTTTATTTAAAACTACAATCGAATACAAAATTATTTTGACCGTCATATCTTGAACGGAAAAAATTCGTCCGTAAAAAGGTAATAGAATTGTAGTTACGTCTCGAATACAAGAAAAAAATGAAATATTGAATGTTACTTTTATGAAAAATGTATGGCTAAATTTCAAAAAAATTTCCGAACAGTTTCTGCAAATTTCAAATTTAAATATCAAACGAAAAATTTGTGCGATTTAATTTATATATAATGTATAAAATCGCAATACGGAGGATTCGAACCCTCGAAAAATGGTTCTAATCATGGTAGAGGATAATGCGCACACGCTCGTCTAATAGATTGTTATTTAAATTATAAGATATAAATGCCTGAATTACAAATTTTTTATGTGAATTGGTTTTTCAAATCATGTTTTTTACTTTATTGCAAGTGGGTCAAGGTAGAATGATTCCGCATTAGAATTGATACCATGTTGAAAGAAGATTGTTTTGTTTCGAGTACGTAAAACACGTCCGCGTTTGTATACTTATTTTGAATTAAAACTTGAATGATTTTCAGCTTAACCAAATATGTATTTCGAGCAAACAATGTTGGAAGGTTCCTAAGAATTTTGAAACATTTTAAGAGATTTAAAAAAAATCTAAGATTGGTGGGATAACTTTAAAAGATTTTTTATTTTGAAAAATAAGTTTTTTTAATTTAAAAAAATTTTAAAAAATTTCAAATACTGGCTAAAAATATCGAAAAAAAATTCTTGAAATATTTTAGAAAAAGTTAGAATCATTGCGGAATGTATGTGAAAGTTTTAAGAAAATTCAGAGTAATTTCTAATTTAAAAATGGTTATTAAACATTAAAAAATGTAGGTTTTTGAAGATTTTTTATGAAAAATTGAAAGAGTAATATAATATTAATTTCTGTTATTCGAAGGAAAATGTGAACAAACATTTTTATTTTACAACATTAATTTTAAAAAATATTTTAAAATATTTCCAACACTTTTAAAAGATTATTTGAATTTTCAAAAAATAATCTGGAAATTTTTATCGTAATTTTTCTTGTTGGGACAATATGTGAAAAATAATTAAAAATTTGAAAAGATTTCGAAAAATTGAAAAAAATGTTTACGTCGTTGGGCATAATTGAATTTTTTGTTTAGTTTTTCAAAAAAGTCTCATTTTTCTAAATTCCTAGATACTTTTGACCTAAAATTTATTTACAGATTCTGGTAGAGTTTATCGCCTTCTTTCGAAATCTGTGAGAAAATTTAGAAAAAGTTTAAAACAAACAAAATGTAGGCGTTTTCTCTGAAATACTCTATTAGTTTTATGGGTGCTAAATAACTTTTGTGGCCAAAAGAATTGTATTCATAAAATAGAATTCTCGCATTTTTCTTGCAAAGTACAAGAAATCATAAATAAGGAGGAACCTTTTTCGAGAAAAATTTCTAACTGTGCAAATTATTTTTTTCACATTTTTTCGTATCTTTTGTTTACAAGTAGACTTTGAAAATTTCGATGGAAAAAAATTTAAAAAAATATAAGCGTGGATTTTTTTGAGAAAATCGACTTTTGATAAAAAGTCGGAAAAACTGCCGCCAATTTCTCAATTGTTAACAAGTTCTAATTTTACTTGCGCATTTTTAAAATAGGCGATAAACTATATACCAGATTTTGAACGAGATCCTAAATATTTCAGGTCGGTTTGATTTTTTTGATAAACAAAGCAAGTAATTAAAATACTTATAATTTCGTGAGTTTTTTTTTACAATTCGCAAAAAGACGTATCGCCTAATTTCTTCGAAAAGCGTGCATATTTTGTCCCTAAGCTATTCTAGGAATTGAATTGTGTAGAACCTGCCTGATTTGAAATAGATTCAATTTTTAATAAGATTTTAAAACAACTTTTAAAATTTTAAAAAATGTTAGAAAATAATCCAGAAGATTTTAAGGTAATTTTTGGAATAATTTGAATCAACTGAAACGATATTTAGCAATTTTATACGTTTTGAAAAAATTAAAAATATTGAAAAACATTCACAAATTTCCTATTTATAAAATATCTTATATATCTTTCAAAATTCTCCAAGTTCTACATATCTTTTGAGCTCAACCGAATTTTTTCTAAAATTCTGAAAAATCCTGTTAAAGAAAAAAATTATTAGAATTTTTTATTTAAATTCGAAAAGAAATCTATTTTTTCATGAATAATTGTATGCAAAATGAGAATGAAAAATTGTCGGAAATGTATTAATCTAAATAGATTTGTTCATAATCTTTCTTTGAATTTTTCAATAAAACCTAAGAAAATTATTTTATATATTATTAAAAACAAATAACAAACAATAAACGTAAAAAATAAAATGTTATTCAAACAGATTTTTTTGCATTAAAAATTGTCTCCTACTAAAATGAAAAAACAGACGCGTCACGCAATTGCTATAGATTAAATAAACAAGAACGTCTGCAAATTATTTTTTTGAATTTATCCTATTGTCATTTTTGTTTGTATAAAAAATTATAGTCTAGAAAAATTAAAAGTTTTGGAAATATTAGTTTACATTTTCAACTCTAAACTTCATTTCTTCGCGAAATTTACATCTTTTTACACATGCATTACAAAAAGATTATTCTTCTTTACGTGAATAAATGAAGTAAGGTTGTAAGATGAAGTTAGAAAATATTTATTTTTTTTCCCTTTAGAGGCAGTAAAAATGTTAAATGTTATGTTCAATGTTATCTGGCCTACTTAAAAGTTCCGCAATATACCGAGTTTTTCCTGAAATCATTTATACTTTATATTTTCTTATTTGAGCTTTCATTTTTGAATATTTATCTTTTAATAATCTTTTAAAACAGTTACAGAAAATTAAAGTTTTAATAGAATCAGTTTATTAATTATTAATCAGTTCACATCATAAAAGAAATAAACTATTATTTGCATTCAATTATTAAAATAATTTTTACCTTATATTTTTCTAAAAATTTGAATTAAACAATTAAACAATTATTTTCATTGAAACATTCAAAGAATTTGTACGTCATGTACATTTCTTTAAGTTTAATTTCTGCCGTTTTTATTTAATAATAACCTCTTTAAACCATTTCCCGAGAAAAAATTATACATGTACATATAATTTTGAAATTTAATTTTTCATTTATAAATATTTTATTTATTAAGAAGTTTTAGAAGTAATTCTACAAAATTAACATTTAAGGTAATCATTAAATCAAAATGGAACCTTGAATTTCAAAATATCGAAAAAATTGAATTATTCGCTATTATCTTAGACTTTCATTTTAGTTTTCATTAAGGCAATTTTTTCGACTATTTGATCATGAAATGTCTGATATACTTTAAAAATAAAGATTGACTGGACCGCATCGTATACATACCATAATTTAAGTAATTAATTTCTGTATTAATGTTGAAGTATAATTGGTAGTTAAAACTTATTCTCAAGTTATATATTCGATTGAATAAATAATTGAGCTTTGATTTAATTTTTTAATTTCTGGGAAATTATTAATATTTAGCTGCATAATTTTAAATATTATTTTCCCTGTGAAAATAAAGTATGATTAATTATAAATTAAAAATTTCTTTAACATTTAAAAAGTTGATATATTTTTTCGTATTTGTTTACGTGCTCATCAAAGAATTTTATTAGATTTGTGTAAAATTTAACCCTGCCGTTTTTGTCAAATGTCTTATATTTCCTTTGAGCCACTTTACTCTACGGTCCGTATTTTTGGTTCAAATCGTAAAAAATAATAATAAAAATCAACAATTTAAATTAATTGCAAAATTACATAAGTCTCAATACAATTTTTATTAACAAAATTGTTTTAATATGATGCGCCCTCTTTAAAAACTTTAAAAACAACATAATGAAAATATGAACTTTTCAATGCCAATAAATATTATGAATTTTAATAATATAAATTGATTTAACAGTTTTTTTTCATGGTAGTTGACAATAAAAATTAGTGCAAAATAAGCAGCAAATATTAAATTTATCATGAAAAAAATAGTCGATTATTTTGAAATATCTGAATAAGAAGCACCAGCCCGGTGTGCAGAAATGAATATCATAGACATTTGATATAATAGTGTTGAACATAGTATAGAAAAGTTCACATTTTGGACAAAGTCGAGTGCGTAGGACGAGATACGTGATAAGAATGTATCCGTTAAAGCCGAAGGAGCTTGAACGAAAGAGAATTCACAATCATCAAATTACAGTTGTCGATGTGTTGACATTTAATTTGAAAAGGCCTGCCAATAAATGTGGGTGAAATACAAATACTGAGCGCGTAGCGCTAGGTAATTACATTAGCGAGCGCGAAGAGGGAGAAGTAACAGTCGCGCGTAACAGTCGCGTTAAAACTGAAGCACTATGTATAAATATATTATTTAAAATTCACACAGCTACAAGGATGAGAGAAACTTAAAACAAACTAAAGCAAAAATAATTTTGCGAAACAGATATAAGTGATATAATCTATAATGGTACTCTAAGTACCATTATAGATGTTATATTTTTATTCCAAATATTTTTGTCAACTTTGGTTTTCGGAAAATTCATATAGGGTGAACCATTCTAATCTATTATGGGAAGTCGCTTAGATTATTGGTTTGACATAGAAAAATGTTTCATACAAAAGTTGAAGGGGGCAGAGTGGATCAAGTACTGGTACCAATGATCTTGACTTTGCATTCGACTTTAAATATTATTTGAAGGTCAAAATGATTTTTTTAAATGGGAACTCCTACTTTTCACACTAATTTTGAAAAGAGAGGAAAATCTTTTATTCAAAGGATATTCTTATGAAGGTCATGGCAAGGTCGAATGAAGGTAAAATTTGCAATAATGTTTAAATAGTGGGTATTAGCTCTGATGTGAGGTTGGAAACAGCAAAATGTTTCTGATAAAAGTTATCAGAGGCAGAGGGGTCGCCTACTAGTATCTATGACCTTGACCTTCAATTCGATTTTAAAGGTTATTTGAAGCTCAAAGTGATTTTTTAAATGGTAATGCCTACTTTTGACCCCTGATGTGAATCGAGCGGGAAATTTTGCGTAAAAGTATAATTTTCATCAAAGAATGGCAAGTTCGAATGAAGGCCAATTTACTGTGTATTAAAAAAGTTAATAATCGACTTGTAAAGGTCAAAAGACATCGAAGACCTTGGTCATTGGACTAAAATCAAGCTCAAAAACGCAAGAATGACGTGAAATCCATTTCCTTAAAATGCAAAGCCCTTTTCTTTGTATTTCAATTGTTAAAAAAAACATTTCAAAGGTATGAAACCAGCCAAGCATCAATGACTGCGACTTTCACAAAGCCATTATTTAAACACATTCGCAATTTTGACCTTCATTCGACCTTGACATGATCATAATAAAAATATCATTTCAAACTATAAATTTCCATCTCGTTTTAAATCTGGGGTCAAAAGTAGAGTAAAGTAAAGTAAATATAATTGAAAAAACGAATTCAAGGTCAAGGTGATTGTTACGAGCAGATGACTACTTCTGCCCCCTTAAAATTTTGCCTGAAACATTTTCCATTTCTCAATTTTAAAGAAATTGGAATATTTTTTTAATTTGAAATTTTTTTCTGATTTTATACTTCCAATTATTCAAGCTTCGCTCCTGAAAAAACTAAAATAAAAACTGTTTCATTTTTGCCATAATCTTTATTTTTTGTACAGAAGTGAATGCTTCCCCAATGCACTCCGGAGCGGGTTCATCACGACCATCGGATCCTTTCCCTGGCGGAGATGAAAATACTATAACTCTCCATAGTAGAGGCAGCAGAATTCAGGTGGTTCGCCTGACATTCGGCATTGTTAGTGTACCGAAGAGCTGTACACTTCTAAATGAACCAGGTCTACCTACACCTCGTCCTATTCCGACTCTACAGAATAAAGGAAGTGAAAACTTTGGAACTTATCCTCTTTACGGTGATGATAACATGAGATATTGTGTTGTATATGTAGATGAAGCTGGACACATTTTTGCAGTTAAGCTTCCACCGAATGAACATGCGGCGAGTCCTGAAAGATTTAACGGTAAACTAATATGACATAAGATAGGGATAACTGTTCTAGAAAAATTTCAGCGAAAATTGAAACTGGAGAAATGAATAATTTATTTTATTGTATAAATTAATAATAAAACATTATTTGTTATTCAGAAAAAATAAAAGTTCAGATCATTCTGTTTAGCATTAAAACTTTAATATTTTAGGCACTGGTTAGCTTTTTTGCGCAGTTCGAGAATTTAACCTTTTTGCTAAAACTGGTATTTTTTATAAATTAAAGTGTTTTTTACTTAAATTCTATCAAATCTGTGAGATCTTGAGTAGTCTCATGCGATATATTTCATTTAAGCATATGCAATCTTTTTCAATCGATTGCAATCTTGCAATGTGTTGTACTTTAAGCCTAAGAATAACTTGGACTAGATCATGTTGTAAAAGATTTGAAAGATTCATCTTTTTAAAGTTGCAAATGTTTTTTTTTCAAGGTGATCCAAGCTTACTCAATCCTAACCGAACAACATTTTATATCACTAATAGAGGCTTCCACTTCGCTGTGACTCATGCTTCTCAAGAAGATATGACACCGACGAGGGTAACGCATTTCCCTGATAATAAAGAAGTCTACGATGAGATATTTTGTAGAAGACATAGGATTACACCCATTGCGATGGAGTTTTTGGACATACGCTTTTTTGGGGTAGTTAGAACTAAAAGCAGAAAAATTCCCCTTGAAAACCCAGTACCTTTGTCAGCTTTTCTTCGTTTCGAGGACATTCCTGAGGTGATTCTAAGCCGCCTCTATAGATATGAGGTAAGGTATCTGCGTGATTTCAAGCCGCCCGGAATTGAATAAAGATAAGGAATTCAAATGTGTGCAAAATATGTAAAAAAATTTACATGTAAATTCCTCAATAAAAGCATAATTAACAAAATATTAGTCTTACTTACTCATAACGTAATGTTAAGGTTGTTTTCTGAACTTCCACTTTTTCCCCTATTCTCGAAAAATGTCCTCTGTCCTTGTTTCTCCTTAAGTATACCACATTTTGAAATACAATTTATTGTTTGTCTTATATCTACAAAATTATTCTATTAAAAACTAAAATGCACTGGTATCCCGCTTTACCATATGGTTTACCCCAATTCGCTGCTATAGACGATAGCCGGTCATTTTTCCGATGGTTCAAGTGATCGAAAATTAAAATAGCGAATGTTAGGATACCGAAATTTATTTTAAGGAAAACAAATTTAC
>JAAAKG020216906.1:0-22008 GCA_010014905.2 Druon quercuslanigerum
TAAATCACTGATGAGGGCCCATAATCGAGGCCGAAACGTCTGATTGAATGATACATTGATTTCAATTTTTTGTGACCGTAAAGCCAATTTTCACCATCAACATCCAATTACTATTGATGTTTCAAACATCTAGATGCAAGCATTTTCTGAATTTTGTTCTAAAAATGGATTTATCACGTTTTATTCACTTACTCCTCATTTATCTTGACTTGGAACAAGGAATTTTAGAAAATAGTTAACGTTTTTATTTTAGGAAGAGGTATATCCGTAAAGAAATATAATTTCACTTGGAAGATTTTATTTTTAACCTCGATCGGGGAATTTTTTTAAAAGAATTATAATTCAGATTTAGAATTGAGAAATTTAAAAGAATCCGTTTTCCAAATTTAAAAAAATAATGTACTTTTAGTAGCTTTTAGAGTAGAAGTAATATTTCAAAGAAAAGATATTACTGAATTATAATAGAAAATTTTGTGACATTGTTCGTTGCGAATTTATCTTTGATTAGGTCAAAATTCAACTGCTTGGTTAAAAATTAAACTCTTTTGTTAAATTTTTTTATTAATATTCATCAAAAATTTTAAACTAAACATTGAACTATTCTAGTAAAAATTTGGACTAATTTTTGCTGAAAATCCATCTTTATTGGTTCAGAATTAATCATTTTAATTGGAAATTAATCAGTTTGCTTGAAAATCAATTCCTTCAAATCAAAATTTAAATTTTTATTTTGGTTGAAAATTAATCTTTTCTAGTTCAAAATTTAATAATTTAGCTAAATATTTGTATTTTTAAATTGAAAATTCAACTATTTCTTTGAAAATCCAAATTTTTTGTTAAAAAATCGATTTTCTTGATAGAAAATATTCTTTGTCTTTGAAAGTTAATCTTCTTGTGTAAAAATTCATCTTTTTGGTTGAAAATTCAAGAATTTTAGTTAAATATTTATAATTTTATATGGAAATTCATCTTTTTGGTTGGAAACAAAATTACTTGGTTGAAAGTTTAAATTTTTGTTAAAAATTATTTTTTTGGTTGAAGATTCGTAATTTTAATTGAAAGTTCATCTCTGCTTAAAAATGTAACTTCTTTGTTGAAAATAAAAATTTTAACCTAAAAATATACCTAGTCCAGTAGAAAATTAAACTATTTTTCTCAAAATCCACTTTTTTTGTTTGGTCAAGTAATACGTTCTTAACAGAAAATTTAACCATTCTATTTTTGGTTGAAAATGCATCTTTTTGAATGAATAATCAACTATTTGGTTAAAAATTTATATTTTTTATTTAGAAATTAAACTAGTTGTTTGAAAATTCATGAACTGTGTGGAAAATTCGCTTTTTTGTAGAAAATTATTTTTTCTGGTTCAAAATACATCTTTTTGGTATAAAATTAAATTATTCCAGTTAAAGATTCATGATTTTACTTGAAAATTCATCACTTTTGGTTGAATATTAATTTCTTCGCCTGAAAATATAACAGTTCCATTTTTAGTTGAAAATTCATCTTTTCTAGTTAAAAATTCAAAAATTTGGATGAAAGTTTGTATTTTGTAATTGAAAATTCTGCTACATATTTCGTTGCAAATCCACATATTTTGCTAAAAATGGATTTTTGTTTATCGAAAGTTACCTTTTTCTATGCAAGCTTATCTTGTTGAAAAAATATCTTTTTCGGTTAAAAATTCAAGTATTCCATTAAAATATTTATCATTTTAGTTGAAAATTTATGTTTCAGTTGGTAAAAAAGTTACTTGGTTGAAAGTTAAATATTCATTTCTATGATCGAAAAACGAACTAATGATTGAAAACTTCTGTTTTATTTTGTTAGAAAGTAATTTTTTTGAAAATTATTTAAGTTTTTTATTGAAAATTTGTTTATTCTTTGGTTTCAAATAATTTAGTTTTTTATACTGAAAATATAATTATTATTCCAGTTGGACATTCTATAATTTTAGATAAAAATTCACCTTTTTGGTTGTACATTCATTTTATTTCATTATTCTAGTAAAAGATTCATGACTATAGTGAAAAATTCATTTTTTTAGGTTGGAAATGAAATTATTTACTTGAAATAGAATGGCAATTTGGTCGGATGAAATTCATTTTTTGACTAAAAATCAAATTATTCCATTTTTGGCTTGAAAAATGACCTTTTTTAGTTGAAAATTCACATTTTTCGGTTGAAATTAATCTTCTTGGTTGAGAATAATCTTTTTCGTAAAAAATTAAATTATCCCAGCTAAAGATTCATCATTTCAGTCCAAAAATTCATCACTTAAGTTGAAAATTGAACTCTTTTTGTTTAAAATCCGTTTTTTGGTTGTGGATTTTTTATTTGGCAATATTTTGCTATATTATGTTAAAATATGTTTAGCATGCACGTCTTGAATTTAAAAAAAGCCTGACCGAAAATTTGAAATCATTCGATTGATGTGTTTTTGAGGTCAGTTTTAGGATTCAAAGTTTTAAGTTTCAAAAAGACTGTTTTCAACACGCTGAAACTTCGTGAATATTTCATTGCGTTATTTTAAGTTTCTTTCTAAGTAATTTATTTTTTTAGGAAACTTTGAAGGAAATGGAAGATCACAAGGCAGCGATGCATCCAAATGTGTGGTGCTCGCACTATGAATTTTCCGGCGACCAACTGGAGCTTTACAAGCATCTATTTCTACCAGGGAAAAGTTCGGCGAGCTCTAAAGTTAAGAATCTGGTACTTCCCGAGAAAATTTGCACCAAGTGTTCAAAAAGTTGTAGCAGTTTGGCCGAATTACACAAACACATGTTAGAATGCGGGGGTGATCAAGCTTGGCTGCTGGGATTATTTGGTAACGGGAAGAAGAAATGCAAGTGGCGGCCTTTCGGAAGTCGCAGCAGAAGACGCAGAAATAGAGGAATGAAAAGAAATATTCAAAATTCACAAACTCCAAGGGTCAACGTTCCAAAAGAAAAGCAACCAACTGGACCTAGAGTTCGGCCCAGTGATCGTAAGAACATATTTAACAAATTTTAAATCAATTTTGCTTATAGATTTAGTTTTTCTCATTTTAATACTTTAGAAATTATATTATTTATTCTAAAAATGGTCTCTATTACAATTTCAGGTGAGAGTATTCAAAAGATGCTCGCAAATTTACCACCGAAAAGAGCAACTCGGAAAGTCTTGCAAGAGAGTGCAGCGCGTTCTCAGGGTCGATTGCGAAAGGTGAGAATTATTTGTCTACTTTTTAATTTTAAAACCTAAAGTATACTTTTCTTTCACATATGAATAAGTGTCTACTAGCAAGATGGCGACTTGACCGGGTAACTGGGGAAAAACGGAAAATGACCGAAAATGTAATTAATAAATTAAAAATCTGGGACTTAACATCAGATCGCAGACAAGTTCTACTTTATCTACAGTGGCAGATATTTCATATTATCTCAGTTAACTCTAATTAAATCATAATTTATTATTGAATGTTTTTTATTTATCATTATGAGAATAACCTTTTGCCATTTTTTTTATGTGAAAATTTTTTCGCTGACTTAAGTTTGATAATCGAATTGATGATATTTCAAACATACAGAAACACTCATTTTCTCAATTAGAAAATGGAATTTTTTACATGGAACAGGAATTTTTGAAAGAATCATCATTTGGATCTAGAAGAAAAGAATTCCTTCTTCCAAAGAAGAAATATTGCTAAATTATGATAGAAATTTACTTTACATTGTTCGTTGCATCTTTCTTTAGTTAAAAATTCAACTACTGGGTTGAAAGTTGAACTCTCTTGTTAAAAATTTATTTTATTATTGTCGAAGATTAATAATTTTTATTGAAAATTGAACTCTTATTGAAAATGTAACTACTTTGTTGAAAAACAATTTTTTAAACTAAAAATGTAACTATTCCAGAATTACTTTTTTATTGAATTACTTTGCTGGAAATCGATTGTTCCTTTTGTTTGTTTGTTAAGAATTCGATTTTTAACAGAAAATTTAACCATTATATTTTTGTTTGAAAACTGACATTTTTATTAAGAAATTAAACTAGTGATTTAAAAATTGATTTACTTTGGGAAAAATTACCTTTTTCGTACAAATTAATTTTTATGGTTAAAAACTTATATTTTTGGTATAAAATTCAACTACTACTGTAAAAGTTTCATCAATTTAGTTGAAAATTTATTAGTTTGGTTGCAAAATAATTCCTTCAACTGAAAATTTGAATGTCCATTTTTGGTTAAAAATTAATCTTTTCTTGTTCAAAATTCAGCAATTTGGATGCAAAGTTGTTTTTGTTTTTTATCTGAATATTCAAATATTTAATTGAAAATGCACATATTTGGTTAAAAATCGATTTTTTAAAATAAAATTATCTTTTTCTGGAAGGACGATCTTACTCTACACTGGAATGTCCAAATCATGGATATGTTGATTTATATTTATATTATTCGTTGATGAAGTTAAAAAATTATATCAGATGACAAAAATACATCAAAGTGCATGACAAGTAATGAGATTCAAAGACTGTTCAAATCATGCATTTGTTTATAATAATTGTTAATAAATTTAACAAATGATATCGGATACTACATTTTCATGAGCACATTTCACCTCATTGCTCTAAACGAGCGATTTCGATGCATAAATATACTTCACAAAAACATGATCCATTATACTGGCTATTTGTTCCAAATATTTGTTTATAACAAATAACCTGAGGCCTGAGGCCACTAAGAAAAATTTGCAAAATTTGTTAAATGAATGGAAAATCAAAATTGTAAACCAAAAAACGCACGATATGAAAAAAATCAGGAGAAGAAAAACATTGCTTTTTGATAGCTCTTCAAGATTATCATAACAACTTCTTAGATTTTTTTGAAAAATCGAAAATTCAAATTTTGATCACACAAAAAATAATGAAAAATCAAAAATTCAATTTTTTGATAAAACTATGCAGGACACGAAAAAAGATGAATTAACAAACATTGTGACACTAAAAAAATCTAAATTTTTTTTGTTTTATTCGTGAAAAATAACGTTGAAAATAAAAAAAAATAAAAAGTTGTGGAAAAAGAACAGAAGTTACAAAAAAAAAAAAATAATTCAACAAAAATTGGTTTTAATTGTTTTGGTTTTAATAATAAAAAATGAATTAAAAATAAAAATGAAAAATTTGTGGGAAAACGACAATAGGTACGAAAACAAATTGATACAAAAAGTTATTCGCAAAAAAAAAAGAGATACACATTTGTAATTATTTATCGCAATCTCCTCATTTATGATTGGAAAGTATTATAATGGCCAAACGACGCAAAGTACGAAAAAAAGTATGAAAGAGAAATTATAGCTTTTGAAAAATCCGACAAAATGTCTTGGAACCATTTTCCAATAGGATTCGTAATTTTGTTTTTATTTATCGTAAGTAATATGCAGAACATCGAAAATTCCAATAATACGCCAAAAGACAGATACTCAATAAATCTAAAAGAAGACTTGTAGGATATTTTGCTTTAGCCATAAAAAATAATATGAAAACGAAAATCCTCTTTTCAGCGTAACAACGGGAGATAGAGAAAAATGTCTGAAAAAAGGATTGCACTTTTTTTATTTATTTTAAGGTGGTTCAGAAAATATGCACTTACGAATGTCTATCAAAAATCGAGCGCGCAGCGCGAGTGTCACGGTGAGGATGTGTACCTCAAAGCCTACAGAGCTTTGAGCAATTTAATTTTTACGTATACTTCAATAAGTAGAAAATTATGAATATAAAGGCGTATATAAATTCTGCGATCTAAAAGAGAACTTTTTGAGAAGGTTTGTTTCAAGCATTCCAAATGCCAATAATAAAAGTCCGAGCGGGAAGCGCGAGGTGTAATTACGTCCAAGCGCGAAGCGCGAGACAACTATTTATCGAGTGCGGGATTCAACAGACGCGCGCATCTTTTTGGATTTTGAAAATTGATATTTTTTATGGAGAAATAAACAAGTGGATTGAAAATTGATGTACTTTGCGAAAAACACGCCTTTTTGTAGAACGTTAATCTTCTCGTTTAAAAATTCTTCTTTTCAGTCAAAAATTTAAGTATTCCAGTTATATATTTATCATTTCAGTTGAAGATTCATCTTTTTTGTTTGGAAATAAAATTATTTGGTTGAAAGTTAAAATATTTCGTTCAAAATAATTGTTTTGGTTCAAGATTTATGATTTCAATTAAAAATTCATTTCTTTGGTTGAAATATATGTTATTTTGTTATAACTTCTTTTTCCCTTTAAATGAAAATGATTTTTTTTTCAAAAATTTGACTGTTATTGTTGGAAGTTTATTTATTTTTTGGTTGCAAATTATTATTTATTTGAAATGAAAATGTAACTATTATTCTTGTTAAAAATTTCATAATTTTAGTTGAAAACCCACCTTCTTCAGGTGAGCATTCATTTTTTGACTAAAAATTTAGTATTTTTTTAAAATTAGTTCTTTTGCGGAAAGTAATTTTTTTCACTGAAAATTTATCTGATTTTAATTGAAGATTCCACAGTTTTAGTTGAAAATGCATCTGTTTTGTTGGACAGTATTTTTCAACTTAAAATTTATTGATTTAAGTTTCGTTAAACAATTTATCTTTTTTAGTAAAAATGAATTTTTCGTTTTGTTGAAAATTCAACTACTTTAGTTGAAGATTCATTGTTTTGAGTTGAAAACTCATCTTTATGATGTAAAGTACAACTATGCCAGTTGAAAATTCATCATTTTAGTGGAAAATTCATCACAGGATGAAAGTTAAACCATTTTCTTGAAAATCCGTTATTTTTTATTGGAAATACTATTTTTCAACTAAAAGTTTAATTATTCATTTTTTTAATTAAAAATTTATAATTTTTAGTACTTATTCAGATATATTTGTTTGATAATTAATTTATTTTACAATTTTCTGCTCTGTGATAAACGATTTTTGGAATGAACGTCATGAGTTAAAATAAAGGTTTGCGTTGAGAGACAAATATTAATATGTTACTTTTAGTTGACCGTGAAAATGGAGAAAATTTACCGGGAAAACCCGTGAAATGGCCAGGAATTTGAATTCATCCGCCGAATCGCGACCCTAATGATGAAAAAGTGGATTTAAAAAATACATTTTGTTTTTCATTTTACTGGATTCTACTAAATTTCTCATTATCTGTAAGTTTATTACACAAAGGTAATTGGACAGAAAAAATAAAAAGAGAAACTTGAAAGGGGATGAGTTTCAGAAGCATGCACTTTGTACTCGGAGATTCTTGGTTGATGTAAACAAGATTTTAATTGACTTTGTTATCGACTACGTGAAAGCATCTCCCTTCCTTTAAGAACAAACCTTAGGTGATTGTTCAAGTTCTAGTAATTAAGCAGACGAGGTGCATAACGCGGACCAAATATTAATGAACGAACTCGAAATGCAGTCAATTTCTGAACTTGATAGCGAGAAGGAAATAATGTAAAGTACTCCGTGCGGACATTAAATATACATTAAACATGTACATTGTACAGTATTGATTATCACACATGACGTCCTTTGCGTGTGCATAAATCTTGAAGCGTGTTCTGTGCTTCGATCAGCATTAACTGATGGGAAAACTGTTCTCATGTTCGCAGTGTGCCTTCCCCCCTCTTTTGTGTGTCCACCCTCAATTTCAAAGTACATTATGGATTCGATTAAGGTCTCTTTATAGGTTTTCATGAAGATCGAGATAAACAAGATTCTTTTTCTTTTGCATTTCCCGGTCAGAATGTTCCCAATGGGTAGTTTTAATAAAACAGAAAATCTACATGAGGGGCTGTACTTAAATTACGTAACGGATTATAGGCCCTCTCTAATACCCCCCCCCCCCCCCCCCCTTCCCCCACTCTCACACAAAATTTTTACCCTTCCCCCTCTTACTGCATGTAATTTTTAGTTACCAGAAATATTTTTCTAGTTATTGCTAGTAGAATTAGACAGGGTGTCCGAGAAGTTCATTTTCAAAATTCTCTGTTTTTTTCTTGACTAAGTTTTCGTTTACCTTGGTCATTAATATTCAAGTACCAGAATTTTAATATTGTAGTATTTTTAACATAGAATCTATTACAAACGGAATAAATCAGTATTTCAGACACAAATTTAAAATTTTCAAATTTATTCATTTATTTTAAATGAAAAATGTCTTTTCTACTATAATAGATGACTTTCTAACAAAATACTTGAATTTTTAACCTAAACACATAAATTTTCAAGCAAAAAGTGTCATAGTTTAGATTTCAATAAAAAAAATGAAATTTAAACAAAAAAGGTTCAAAACTAAAAAAGACGAATTTTCAAAAAATAGAGATTTTCACTCAAGAAAAAAAAGAAGCTTATCTATATTGTTTAATTTTGAAGCCAAAAGACGAATTTTCTCTACAAAAACGGAATTTGTAAACAAAAAGTATGTCTTCGGCAAAAAATTAATTTTCCAAAAAACTAATGCATTAATTTTACCCAACATAAATGAAATTTCAAACCAAGAAAATTATTTCTCTTTTACCAAAAAGAACTTCTAACTAAAAAAGATAAATCTTTAAAAAAAACTGACAGTTACATTTTCGGGTAAAAAATTGAATTTAAACCAAAAAATAAATTTTTTAACTGAACAGTTAATCTTCTATTAAAGTTGTAAGCTTCCAACAAGAAAATAAATTTTTAACAATGCAGTTCAAATTTCACCCAAGTAGCTGAAATTTTCAGTTAAAAAAGAAGAATTTTGGTCTAAAAAGGATGATTTTTCAACAAAACTGTTGAATTTTCTATCAAATAGTTGTATTTTTTTCAACAAAGGATGAAATTTATCCTTAAACAGTTTCATTGTTATTAAAAAAAACATATATAAAAAGAAGTTTAATTATCATCAAAAAAAAGATTCCAGTTAGCTTTTCAAGATCAGAATATAAGTTTTTAACCAAAAATAAGTTTCTTTGCAAAATCTTGAATTTTAAATCCAAAAAGACGAATTTTTTCAACCAAAAAGGATGAATTTAAAAAAAAAAGTTGAATTCTCTACCAAATAGTTGCATTTTTATCCAAAAAATATGAAATTTTTACTACAACAGATGAACTTTGAATAAAAAACGGCCTATTTTTTTAATGTTGAACTTTCATTTAGAAAAGATTTAAGTTCATTTTTTAACGTAAAAATATAAATTTTTAACAAAACTAAACAGTTGCATTTTTGTCTAAAAAAAATATTTCTCCTGAAAAGATGAATTTTTAATGTAAAGCCAATCAGGTATTTTTTCAAATCAAAATATAAAATTTAAACAAACAGTAAATTTTCTACGAAATAGTTCAGTTTTCAACAGAACAGCTGAATTTTCAACCAAAAAGTATGACTTCAACAAATTTGTTGAATTTTCAACCAACTGGTTGCATTTTTATTCAAGAAAGATTTAATTTTTGCCAAACTAGGTGAATTTTAAAATCAAAAAGACAACCTTTCAAAGAAGAGGTTGAATTTTCAACCGAACAGTTGCGTTTTTATTCAAGAAAGATGAAATTTCTTCTAAAACTCATGAATTAAACAAAAAATTAAAACACTAGTTAAATTTTTATCCAAAGCAGATTGCAATTCACTTTCAAACGCCAAAATACGAATTTTAAACAAAAAGTACATTTTTTTATAATTAGTTCAATTTTCAAGAAAACAGTTGCTTTTTTGTCCAAAAAAGATGCAATATTTCTACTAAAAATATGAATTTTTAAATCAAAAAGAAAAATTTTAAGAAAAAAATAGCTTTGATCCAAAAAAGAATTCAGTTAACTTATCAAGAAAATATGAATTTCAAACAAACCGTAAATTTTCTACGAAAAGAGATAAATTTTTAATCCAGAAGGACGAATTTGTAACAAAATCGTCGAATTTGCAATAAAAAAGGATGTCTTTTTAAGCAAATTGTTAAATTTTCCACCAAATAGTAAAATTTATACCTAAAAAGATAATTTTCTTTAGAAATGTTTTACAAATTTGCAAAAATTACGTACATGAGTGAAGGGGGCCCCCCTTTCATAACAAATCGTAATAAATTGCCCCCCTCTCCCCTTGAGCAGTTACGTAATTTAAATAGGGTCCCTAAGCAGCTTGATACTTTAAATTGTATTCTTTCAAACTTTTTAGTTTTTTAAATAATAACAATAAACTTTGCGGAGAGGTTTTTAATGAATAATAAGAACTCATTAAATAAAAATAACATAATTTTAAATCTATGTTCAGGTTCAAGCAAAATCAAGATCCGGCCTAGTCGACACTTCCTCCACTCGTCTCTCGCGTAGCAAAGCAGTTCTTCGCAACAAACTCTTGAAAAACGCAAAATCCTTCCAGCGTAAACGCTGCCGAAGCGATCATATTTCCGCGACGATTGAAACTGTCGTGGGTTCTCATGAGCAAAAAAAATTCAATCAAGCCTCCAACAATGCACATACAGTCAGCGATCCATCAGAAACCGGTCGTCGAACAAGGATGGTCAGAAATGTCAAAGTCCTAAGCAAGAGAAAGACTATCAAAACAAAGGAAAGTATAATCAGACACATCGAACATCCAAAAACTCGTGCTCTAAAGTCCAAATCTGCTTCTCCAGTCGAAGCTTCCGCTGCTCGAAGTAGTCCTAAGGACGAAACTAGTAAAATCAGTGACCCAGTTATTACCAAAGGCAAATCAAATATTGCAAGATCGATTTCTCAATCTCTTGCGAACAGAACTTCGACTGACACTTCGTTCAAGAAAAAGAAAACTGTAGATCCAATTGCCTCACTGAACGCATCGATGAAGGCAAAGTCTCAGTTAAGAACCAATGACGGGAAATTCGCTCGTAGTCCTTTAAAAACTTCCAAGTCTCTCCCGAAGTCAGATATTTCAATTAAATCTTCTCATGTACCTCAAGCTTTGAAAAAACGCGGCAAAGGTTCTTCTGCGTCGGGTCGTTTTCTTCGGTCAAAGCTTAAAGTAGCCCAGCATCTGATGAAAGATGCGGTTAGAACTTCGCGGAGAAATTCAAGATTATCCAGTGACAAAATGCCAACGTTAGAACCGGAAACTGAGTCATCTGTCAAAGAAGATACCTTGGAAAAATCATCAGCTGATTTTCCAATTCTGTCACCTGCGCCAAGCACCTCGCAGCCAAAAGATTTACGTTCTTCCTCGAGGAATTCGTCTCTGGGCAGAAAATCTGAAGTTGGTAAAGACACAAGTCAAAATAAAGTCGATCTTTGTTCAAAGGAACACGTGATTGAGGCAGAGCATAATAATAAATCGGAAGATGGAAAAAGAAATAGACTGAAGAAAATTGTTAAGAAAGAAAAAGAATTCAAGGTTGTTAAAGAAGTTGAAGAAATTAAAGAAGCAAATGAATTAACGAAAACTAAAGATGAAGACGTTTCCGAACAATTGGCACCTTCTTTCGCTAGGGACGTTCGTGGTCGAGCTAGAAAGAGCCTTCCTGCAAAAGTTGCTGAAAAGAAAGATACTACTATTAACTTGAGAAGATTCAGTAATTCAAGTACATCGAAGAATAAAGAAGTGGAGTCGGATAATGCAGAAAGTGAAATAGTATTGACAAAAAGGGATCTTTCTCTGGAATGTAAGCGACTCTCTGGTCTGAATGAAGATTTGCTGAAAAATCTTGGTCTAAAGTCTTCACAAAATCCAAAAAAGAATACAAAGTTTGTGAAATCCAGGATTGGATCCGCAGATACTGATCCTATTTCGAAAGCCGGAACTAAAACGGAGAAACCTAGTGTAATGAGAAAGTCTCCGAGAACTGCAGAGAAGAAGAATTCGTCGCTCGATAACAAGGAGCCAGAAACTGAAGTCTCGGATAAATCGACTGATCTTCCAAGTTTGGATAAATCCTTTAATGTAGGTTTGATCGAAGATAATAAATTAGGTTCCGAGAAACAGAAACATGATGTATGCGAACTTGAATCGAGCACAAAAACGGATAGTTTGGAAGCCACTTCAAGCACTTCTGAAAAGAAAACTGTTAGTAAACGCAAGAAACGAATAGAAACTGTAGAAAAAGGAGCCGAAACACTAGAAGAGGAAGTGCGAAAAGAAGTTGATGATGCACCAGGTGCTAAAGAAGATGAAGTAATCACGAAAATTCCTGAAACAACAGCAGAGTTGGTGAATCTCAGTCTTGAAACTATTCAGCAGGAATCCGGCAACTCGAACATGGACAGTGGAAAGGAAAATTCCCTGGAAATGTCGATGAACGTTGCTAAACTAAAAGTGACGCGTCCGAAAAAAACGAGAAATGCTCGCAAAGAAAGAACTTCAAAGAGGTCGTTAAATAATGTGATCGGAATTTTAACCGAGGGGATCAACATACCAATCGAGGCGCAGGAAAGCGTTGTGCTTACTTTGCAAACATCTATACAAATTAATAATCCAGTTAATGCATTTCAAAATAACGGAGAGTTGCAGAATGAAAATAATTTAACGAGCGAACCTCCTGAAAGTGTGAATAGTTTGAATTTGAATGTGGTTGAAAATAGTTTAGAAAAACCTATAATCGAAGACTCGAAAGAAGCTGAGCCGAATACCTGTGGCTCTAATGAAAATGTGGAATTGTCTAAAGTTGCTGAGACATCATGCAAAGATCCGCCTACGAATGACATTATTTTGGATCTTTCTCGACGGAAGCCGAAAGGGAAAGGATCATTTCTGGAAAGAATTGTGTCAAAGATTGCGAAAAAAAAAGATGTCTCATTGGAAAGTGATGTCGTGTTTTCCTTGGAAAATGCGAATGATGATCTTCATAATGTTGCGAACAATGCTGGACCCGTTTTGACAGAGACGTCTTCTGAAAATTCTGAAATGAATCAGAATGCCGATAAGGATCAAGAACCTCAGTCTTCCGTTTCAGAGAATAACGATACAGAAGTTGGCGAAATCAAAGGGATAGAGATGGCAAACGAATCTGCTAGGAAATCCAAGAAGAGATCTTTGGAGGCGAATTCGCCAAAGAAAAATAAGCGGAAAATCACAACTAATGTTTCGGAAGAAGCTGAAGTTGAGAAGGAACTTTGTTTTGGAGATATTATGTCGCTCGTGCACAAGTCGGTTGTTCCCGCAGAAGATATTGCTGATGATCAGATGATAGTTGCGGAAAAAGTATGTGAAGAAAAAGAGGAAACAGATCAAATCTCTCTGGAAAATGAGACTTCAATAAATGAAAAGCAAAATATTGAAGGAAATATTGAAACCTCAAGGAGGTCTAAACGACATTCTAAAAATGAAGATTGCCAAGATCAAGAACTGTTAAACATTCCGAACTCTGTTGCAAAAGTAGTTGCACAATCCCAGAAATTAACTCGAAAATCGTCAAGGAAGTCCGTTAAGCAAGATAACATTGATAAAATGGAAGAACTCGCATCTGCTAAGGAAGAAGTTCAATTACAAAGCAATGTCACGAAAGCTGAAGAGCTTCGAGATGTTCAAAGTGTCTCTGCACCTTCACAGAATAATTCTTTGTTAAATGATTGCGTTATGCCTGACGATTCTCTTCAGAAAGTGAATTCTGGAGAAATAGATAATGAAATAAATAATTTGAGTCAAAAAGTTGATGATCAAGTATCAGAAATTTCTTTAAAATTAGACTTTAATGATGCTCAGAATATACAGAAAAAAATAGGGAAGAAGCGGCCACGAAGGAAGTCGAAGAAAGATATATCGTTACTTGATGAAAGTCTTGTTCTTCTTGAATCACACATAGAAGGAAGCGATTGTAGTTTAGAAAATGAAGATCGACAGGCTAAGAATCTCGCTGAAGAACATTTAGAATTATCAGATGATGATTCAGCTCTAAAGTCTTCTTCGGAAAAAGTCTGTCAGTTTTCTGGGGAAAGCGATGATTCGGAAAGTGTGAAATCTTTCAAGCGTCCGAAGAACAGGTCTAGTAAAGGAATTGATAAAGATTTGGATTCCGAAATGTTTAAGATTCCAAATGCTTTTGGGACAAACAAGCGTTCCTCGAAAAGAAAATCGCTTGTTAATGAGAGCTTGGAAAGCACGGATAATTTCTCATCAGAGGATACGAGTGCGAGTGAATCTTCAGGTTTAGTTTCTGAAGAGTCCGAAGATAATTCGGCAAAAAAGAGATATTCTAAGCGCAGGCAAATTGTAAACACTCCTTCAGAATCGGAGGATGATATGTCTACAGGTTCATTTTCAACTACAGCAAAATCAACTAACGAAGAAAGTAATATGGGAAAACGTCAGACGCCTGGAAGAAAAGCTAAACAGAATGTTTCTTTGCTCGACGAGTACGTTGATCTCCCAGTTGATAAATCTCCAATGCAGGTAGAGGAGAGCTCTGACGAGAAAGTCGGAGTTGCTCAAAATGCCACACCAGAAAAGAAACGGCCAGGAAGAAAACCTAAAAAGAATTTGATCGATGCTATTAAACCGGATAATGGAGTAGAGAATGCTGAGAGTTTAACAATATCCGAGGAAGAGCAGAATATTTTAGGAAGTGTACCGAGTGTTTCATTTGGGAAAAAGCGAGCAGGGAGAAAGCCTAAAAAGAATATTTCTCTGGTCAATCAAGATCTGGTTTCTGAGGATACTTCAGGAACGGATAATGAAGTGAAGGACACTTTGGAAAAATCTGTGGAGGAGAAATTGTGCGAAGGGATACAGACACAGCTGACAAGATCAGAACTCATGTTTGTTTCTAATATGGAGAATAAACGTCCAGGGAGAAAATCCAAGAATAATACTTCGCTTGCTGAAGAGCATTTACTTCTCGATGATGTGCCAATGCAAAAGGAGGATGAAGGGGAGAAAAATAAGGAGAAAGTTTCTGTAGATGGTATGATAAATGTTGAGTCGCAGAAAGCGGAAATGGAAACTATTCAAAATGTAGTAACAGAAGGGAAACGACCTGGAAGAAAACCTAAAAAGAACATTGCATTGACTGATAGTTTCACAACATCTGATGCTGTTTCAATGCAAAAAGAATTACAAGTTGAGGAGGAAACAAAGTCTAATCCGGAAACGAAAACTGATTCAGAGAGAGAAGGTACTTTGGAGGTTCAGGCTCCGACGATTTTGGAAATTCAAAGTAGTTCAACAGGGAAAAAACAACCTGGCAGGAAAGCGAAAACGAATATGTTAATGGATGAAGTTTCAGTTCCATCTCAACAAAAAGATGATATTGGAGAGGAAAAGATAGAGAAATTAGGGAAAATTTTGGAAGAGCCTACAATCCCGGAAGTTGATCAGAGTAATTTAGAAAAGAAACGACCGAAAAGAAAATCTAAGAAGAATATTTCTTTAGTTGAAGAACATCTTTCGCTTTCTGATGATAAAGTCCTAGAAGATTCCATAGTGGAGCAAAGTATAATTCCAAATCTTGAGCAATTGGTGACAACAGACGAAGTAGAGACACCAGAAAATCCCATAGACTTCACTGAAAATAAATCAGTGGAAATGAGGCGAACAGGAAGAAACCCTCAAAATCTTTCAACGCGAGATTTCGTGGAAAAGGTTGAAGAAAAGTTGGCGGAGAAACTAGAGGAGACATTGGTAGAACCGAATAATTTAGAAATTGACATTAACCAAAGCAAATCTGAAAAGAAACGACCAGGCAGGAAACCAAGGAAAAACATTGTTGTGGAAGATCCTACTCCAGTGGATGAAGGAGCAATCCGAGAAGAAAACTTTTCAGAAGTTAATAAAACTGTCGCTGAAAAATCGAATGAAAAAGAAGAGACAGCTATAATTGTGAAAAATGCCGAAGTACCAAAAATGGAATCTGAGACTTCGGAAAGAAGAAGACCTGGGAGAAAAGCCAAAAAGAATATTTCTCTGGTTGATGAACATTTGGGTCTCACTGATGATTTGCCAGCACCAAATGATGTCCTCGAAGAAATACATTTAGAAGAAAAAGCGTTGGAAGAGACAAGCGAGAGAAAACGGCCAGGACGAAAATCTAAGAAAAAGATTTCTGAGTTAGTAGAAGAATTAGAAATAAAAAATCTATCAAAATTAGAAACTAATTTGCCAGAAGAGTCGCAAACCTCAGAAATTGAAATTCGTAGTTCCTCTCTGGAAAGAAAACGACCCGGAAGGAAATCGAAGAAAAATATTTCTTTGGTGAATGACTCTGTTGTTCCTGAAGATTCTGTGCAAAAGGTACATTTGGGACAAATAGATCATGAAATAAATGATTTATGTCAAAAAGATGGTGATCATGTATCAGGAATTGATTCGAATTTACAAGTTAACGATGATGAGAATACAGAGAAAATGGAGAAGAAACGGCCCAGAAGAAAGTCTAAGAAAGAGATATCATTACTTCCTGAAAATCTTATTCTTCCTGATAAGAATGCTACTCAAAATCAAGAATCTGATCAAATTCTAGAAAAAGAGCATCCGTTTGAAACAGCTAACGTAACCCCTGTTCATAATGAGTCTACAGAGAAAAAACGACCAGTAAGAAAATCTAAAAAGCACACTTCCCTCTTCGAGTATCATCTCACTGGTGAAATTCCAATTCAGAATTCTACAAATGATGAAAAAGTAATTGAAGTTGGAGAGAAAGAGAAAATAAATATAACAGAAAAAGAATCAGAAGAAGTGATTCAGTCAGCTTTAGGAATTTTGGCTCCAAATAAATCTTTGGAAAGAAAACGACCTGGACGAAAGGCTAAGAAAAATATTTCCTTGGTCGACGAACATCTCGATCTTCTGGATCATGTTGAAACTCTTAAAGAAAAGGAGCAGCCTGTAGAAGAAGAATCCATTGAAGTGAATTCGGTAGTGAAGATAAAGGAAAAAATATCAGAAGAATTTAAAACTTCAGTGGATACTACTGCAAGAAGCGAATCTTCGGAAAGGAAACGAAAGACATTAAAAAGAAAATCCAAAAACGCGTCCTTAATTGATGAGCACCTTGCCCTTTCTGATGAAGATAAAGCTGAGCAAAGAGAAGATTCCAACAAAAAGCCGGTTTCGAGTTGTAAAATTTCAGATGATGGATCATCAACTTTGGAAAATGTAAGTTCGATATTAGATAATGAAGTGAATCCGAAATCATCATTAATTTATGAACCTCTCGATTTGCTTGATTCTTCCAAGCAAGAAGAATTTGCAAAAGACGATATTGCTGAAATTACAGAAGATAAAATACTGGAAGTGAAAGAACAGGAGTCTGATAGGATTGCTTCTGAAAAGGAACTGTCTGTTCAAAAGGAAATTGAAACATCTCTCGAGCCAGACTCTAATCAGGAACCTTCAGAATCAAAAGAATCACTAACAGATGATTTACAAACACCAAAGAAACGCCCGACTGGAAACTTTGCTGTGGTACATACAAAATCCGGGGAAATCTTGATAGTGGAAAAGAAGAAGAAACTGACAAAAGAAGCTGCTAAATTCTTTTGCGAGATTTGCGCGACGAGTTTCACCAGAAAGAGTTCACTAAAGAAGCACAATCTTTCTCAATCGCATCTTATACAGATTAATCACACATCTGGCAAAGAAAATGAAATCACACCCAGAAATGAAGAAGAGACTATTCTTGACGATAACGAGAAAGCGGAGAAAATAGATGAGGACGTAGAAGAGCGAATTGGAGAAAGTTTGTCGAATAATGTAAATTTAGAGAAAACTGAAGGTTTTCCAAGCGCTTCCTCTGCACAGAGTTTAAACCTTTCGAGCGAAAATATGGATAAACATTGTGAAGAGAGGATATCCGTTCCGGAAGAGAAAATCCAAGTTGCACTCACTGTTCCAACACAACCACCAGAGGAAAATATGGAAGATGAATTGCTGGACGAAGAGATTTGCAAAATAACGGAGAATATGACTCATGATGAATACGTTTTGACTGATCATATTAGTCCCATTTTTCCTGAAGCTGCATCCACTCCAATAAAGAATTTAGAAACCAAAGCAGAAATTACTGAGTTAGAAACAGGCAAGAAAAAAGGTAAGAAGGCAAGGGGTAAGAAGAAGAATTTGGCTGATGAACATTTGGATCTTAACACTCCAGAACCTAATTTTGATACCAGTACCGAATCACAAACTTCACTTGAAGACGATTTCCACGGCAAGAGTTCAAATCTCATCCTGGATATTTCTGCAATCGAAGAACCGGTTACGATACCTTTGTCAAAAATTGCGAGCGAAGTAAATGTTCAGAAGCCTGCACAACAACTCGAAATAGAACCGACCATATCTGAAGAAGTAAACGTTTCTGCTGAAATTAAAACCCCTGATACAATAAAGGGAAAACGAAAGACGCGAAAACAAAATACAGAGGAGGAACAAATAGTCGAAGTTAGCACGAATTTAGAAATTTCGTCTAAACGTGCTTCGTTGAGGTTCGGCAGAAATCAAGAAAAGAAAGAAGATACGTCAAGGCCAAAGAGACATCAGAACAAGCAAAATTACAAGGAATACGAAACTTTGGATTTCGAGCGAAGTGAATTGGATCTTGAGAATTGCGCGAGTAAACGGGAAACTTCAAACTCGAGAAAAACTACTGTGAGCAGTCGAGAATCTTCGAGGTCTAAGAAAAATCAGGAAAATGAAGATAATAAAGAAGAAGTTGTCTCTCAGACTAAAATTGAAAATAGAACGAGAGGGAGACCGAAGAAAGTTGCGCAGAATGAAGAGAAGGAAGAAATTAAGACTTCTGAGACTTTAACAGAGTCCTTGACTCAAATTCTAGGAACTGAGAGCGAAAGTGACTCGACTTTTAAAATTCCCGATGGAGAGCGAGTTCAAGATTCTTTGCTTTCAAGTCTGGCTGATGATGTGAAATCAAGCTCTAAACTTGAAGATCCAAGGGCAATATTTGGCGAGGACGATGACTTGAAACTGGATTTCTTGAATGTTGCCGAAAGTCTGAAAACACAAGATGATCAAGTGAAATTTAACACAAACGATTCTGTTATCACGGAATTCGATAGTGACGACAATTCACTGAACACGGATATGTCAGTGGATATTCAAAAGTTGCTCGATGATCCTGAGCTAAGTATGGATAATAATAGTTCTCAGGCTGTTTCCAACAATCCGAAAGTTTTGAGTAAAGTTATTGAAAATGAGCTTTTGAATTTAACTGAAATTGTGGAAGAAGGTTCAACCTTGATTGAAAATAACGAAGTGGACAAGATAATTGAAGATAAAACTGATGATAGAATACAAGAAGAGATAGAAAATAAAAATAACGATAAAATCGAAACTGCAATTTCTCAGATTGCGGAACGTCTAGACGAAGGAAATGGTACTGTAGATCAAGAAATGGTAGAAACTAATGTAGAAAGGCAGCCAAAGACTTCTAGACCAGAGAAAGGTAGCGGTAAGGGACACAAATTGAAATCAAGACAGAAGAAAGGCTCGTCTAAAAATAAAATAGCTGATGGAATTCAAAGCGAGATTAGTGATAATGAATACGCAATAGAAGCACAAAATAAAAACAAAATTGTGCGAAGTGTATTCGGTCGTGTTTTCGGCGGTGAGAAGGTTGATAAAGTCAAGGAAGTTCTTGACGACTGGAATTCCAAGTCGGAAAGTTCAGACAATGAGTTGAATAAATCTAAGGAAGCTGATTTATTGAAACCATCTAGAGGAGCATCAAAACAGAGAAAAGATGCAAAGAAGAAACGTCGATCAAGAAATTCTTCTGCTTCAGGCAGCACGAGTCGAGGAACAACGCAGAAAATTGGAAATGAATTAAATACCCAGATTTCTAAAACTCGACAAGAGGAGGATCAATTTAAAACCAGCAGAATTGAAACTTCTCTCGGAACTTCTGAACTTTTAATAACGAGCTCAAGATGCAGACAAAGTAAAAAGAGGGCTGAAGAACGCATTTCAACAATTTCGAGAGTCTTCGATGAGTCGCCAATTCCTGATGATGATGATGATGGTGATGGTGATAATGATGATGCCGATGATGATGGTGATGATAATGATAATGATCATCTCGATGATGGCATAAGCAAGAGTCAGAAAGGATCTAAACAGAAAGAAGCCTCCTATGAATTCAAAAACCGAAAATATTCCGAGAATAGTCTCAATTTCACAGGAGCATTAGAGGCTAATCAAGGTATTGTGAAAAAAGACAGGAAGAAAAGCGAGAAGAGTTGGGAAGAAATTTTCACTGGAAGTAAAACAAATTCTTCCAAGAATGTTGCACCTTTTGATCCGCCCTTAGAGACTGACTTTAAATCAAACGAATATTTGAATCGCCTGATTGATCGTGAATCTGTAACATCTGTCGAGTCAAGTCTGAGGAGTCAATCGCCTTTGTCACAAAATTCAGAGGAGGATCACATTGAAGATGACATTTTAAGGAGACGAATGTCTCCGTTTTTCGATTACAATAACTCTTATACCTCGTTGGGCAGCAGTACGAATAGCAATCACGGAGCGAGTGAAGAAGAGATTGAGAATAATGAAAGTGTTGCGGAGAAAAAGGAAATTCGCCGTAAAAGTTGTTCAAGTGAGTTTTCAGGAGAGAAAATAGTTATTCGATCTCCTCTCGCGAGCCATGAGAACCGAGTGGAAATTGTAACGATTGCACCGACAGATGCTATCGAGGATAATGCTTTGGATGTGCCCCAGGAAATTGTAACTGCGACGGCAGCTATGAGTTCGACGTCTCAGCATAAATCGAGACAGGGCAAGGTTTTGAATTTTGATCAGGAGTTGTTTGTAGAATGTTGTTCGAGACTTAAGGCGACAACGGAAAAGGAATTGAGGGGTGCGAAGAAAATTAAGTTGGATCATTCGGAGACTTATCGCAAGGATAATCCAGCGCAGATTTTCCGAACATCGAGAGACAGATGGAGAGATGTCGAGAGTCAAAACAGTTTGGGGAGTCTTCTCGAATCTGTGAATCAGGTGAGTTTAATGCCACTTTATAATCGTATTTTTTATGTATTAGTCATTAGAATTGAAAACAATATTATAAATATCCAGAATTTATATACCCTTTCTGAAAAACCTGGAATTGACAGGGAATTTTTATATACCCGGAAAAACCTGGAAATGTCATAGAATTCTTTCGAGAGCGTTCCTAGTTTAAAGAAAAATGCAATATAAAATTTAATAACTGTGATTCTTCATTTATAGAAGTAGCCTTATATTACTGTATTGAACTGTTTTGTTGAAAAGTCTTTTTTTTTGTTTGAAATTAATTTTTTTAACTGAAAATTGGACTTCTATTTTTGTTTGAAAATTAATTGTTTTTAGAAAAATGCAAGTATCTGGTTGAAAATTCATTTAATTTGTTAAAAATTCTTTTTTGTCAAAAATTCTTTTCATCTTTTTTATAATAAAAATTTAATTACTTTTTTAAAAGTTTAACTATTTTGTTAAAAAAGAAAATTCGTCTCTGGTTGAAGATGAGCTATTTTATTGAAAATTTGTTTCTTTTTTAGGTTGAAAATTAATTTTTGTCAACTGAAAATAATGCTATTCCAGTTGAATATTTCATAATTTTAGTTCAAAATTCAACTTTTTGGTTAAAATTCAATTATTCTATTTAAACTATTTAAAAATTCAAAATTGTATTTGGAAATTCACCTTTAAGATTTAAAATCCACTCCAGTTGAAGATTCATCACATTTTTTTGAGACTAGAATAATTTTTTGCAAATTATTTTTGTTGTTGGAAATTATATTATTTAAACTGTAAATATAACTATTTTAATTGAATATTCCATTATCTCAGTTAAAACTTCATCTCTTTGGTTGAATATTAATTTCTTTAACTGAAAATTTAACAATTCAATTCTTTGTTGAAAATTTATCTTTTTTAGTTAAAAATTCATGTTTTTGTTGAAAATTGGTATTTTTTGGGACAAATTAATTTTGGTTCAAAATGCATCTTTTTGGTTGGAAATTCTACTTTTACAGTTAAAGATTCATAATTTTATTATTAATATTAGATGTTAATTTTGTTTGTCTACTGGTCTATATCAGTATTGTTAAAATATTGATAAATCTTAAGATTGTGAAA
>JAAAKG020216917.1:0-14668 GCA_010014905.2 Druon quercuslanigerum
ATTAACGTTAGATGAAGGAATGAGGTAAAATGTTACTGTTTTTTATTAATCAAAAAAGTAGTTCAATTTTCAATAAAATAGTTAGAAATATTTACCGAAAGCCATTAATGTTTAATTATTAAATCAAGTTATCAAACATAATTGTTTAAACAATTTATTATTTTAAATAATATTTTCTTAGAATAATGCTAGAAAGTCGAAGCTTTATCTAATATGGTCCAATTTTGGTCCACTTTCAAATTTTTATGACTTTCTAATTAAATCAAATTAAAAAACGTAATTGTTTAAACAATTTATTTTTTAAAATAATATTCTCTTAGAATAATACTAGAAAGTCGGAGTTTTGTCTAATATTGTCCAAATTTGATCAAACTTTCAAATTCTAAAGAATTTATAATTAAATAAAGTGAAAAAACATAATTGTTTAAACGATTTATTATTTTAAATAATATTCTATTAGAATAATGCTAGAAAATCTGACTTCTGTCTAATTCTGTAAAAATTTGGTTTACTTTCAAATTCTCATGAATTTATAATTAATTCAAGTTTAAAAAAATAATTGTTTAAACAATTTATTATTTATGATGCACAAGAAACAAGACTTTTTAATACACAAATTTTTAACTAAATTATACAATTCTCAACTTAAAAAAAGCAAAAATAAATAAGATATTTGAATTTTAATTTATAAATAAAAATATTAATGTTATAACTGATGTAATTAAAAAATAAAACATTGTTTATCATAAAAGATGTTAAAATTTAAAAACAAAAAAATAAACCAATTATTTTAACCATTTTTTTACAATTGAATTTTTTCAGACTTTCGGTTCTTACCCATTTTTAAAAAATATTTGCATTTTAATAAATGACGGCTTATTTTTTCCGGGGAAAAATTATCTACAACTCTATTTTCTCAAATTTTTAAAATAACTAAATAATCTTAAAATATAATTATTTGTTGAAAAAATATTTTCTTAACAAAAAAGTGGATCTTTTAAAAATTTAAATAATTTTTGAAAGATCTAACAGATTATTTTTTTTACAATTTTGTAAATGTGTTTAAATCTTTTTAAAACTATTTTTAAAGACTAATGACAGGGTTTATACAAAATAGTCTAATTTTTTGTTCGGAAATATATATTTTTAGTGAAAATTAAAACTTTTAATTCAAGAAAATAGTTAAATTGTTAAACAAATAGTTGAATATAAATATTTATCATTAAAGATTATTTTTCCACCAAAAAAGACAAATCAATTTTTAGTCTGAAAAAATTAATTTTAAAATGAAAAGAGAACGAATTTTTAACAAAATATTAGATTTTTCACCAAAATTATAAATTTTCTACTAAAAGAAATATACTATAAATATAGTTCATTTTTATCGAATATTTTTTGTAATCTGCGAATTTTAGAGCTATAAACTCCATGGAAAATTTCTAAAGTGGAGCAAAAAGAGAGAAAAGCTTAATTTTATTGTGGGTAATCCGGTAAATAAAATTTACGATTTCTGTTTACAATGTCCAGTTTAAATATAACCCCCCGTAAAATTAATAGGGGAATAAATTTTGCTCAATAAAATTATTGTAGATACTGTATTGAAATCAACATAAAGGTTTTAAAGACCTTAAAATTTCAGTCGAAATGTATTGAATGTTCAAGAAAATAGTTCAACTGAATTTAAAAAAAAATTCAACTCTCAAGTTTTAAAAAAATATTTAATTTTTGACCAAAAAAGTTGAATTTTCAAACTGAAAGGACGAATTTTCAACAAAACAGTTTTTTTGCGAAAAAAAGACATTAACGAAATAATTAAGTTTTTAACAAACTAGATTAATTTTTAAAAATTTTCAATTAGAAAACTTCAGCGAAGAAATTTTTTTTTTCATGAAATGGGTGAATCCTCAGCTAAACAGATAAATAAAAATAAGGCTGAATTTTTGAGAAATAATATAGATTATAAATGAAAATAATTATGAATTTTTAAGAAACTAGTTCAATCCTCAAACAAAAAGATAAATTTTCATTTAAAAATAACAATTGACCAAAAATTAACAATTCACCAAGTAGGTTCATTTTCCGTCAAACTGATGAATATTTTACCAAAAAATAAATCTTTTACAAATTGATTCAATTTTCAACCAATTATTTGAATTTTTGACCAAAAAATATGACTTCCCTCACACGCTAAACTTCCAATCCCATCACTTTCCTCATTACATTATACTCTACTTCCCCTAATTCCTCTACCATGCTTCTGCCACTTCTTCTCTCTTTCTTGCCATTACTGACGCCTCATCTAGTTTCCCTCTCCCTAATTCCTCTACTTTTATCCTCTACGCTTCCCATCCTTTCACTTTCTCACTTCCTTAGCTTCTGTTACTTCCCCCTCCTCTGCATCCCAAACCCTCACACTCTTCACATCCTTCACTTCTCCTACTTTCTATTTTTTCTCATTCCTTAATTTCCTTTCTCTGTTTCCCTGTCTCTAGTTCCCTTCTATCTTCTACCTACAATCCATTTTCCTACTTCCTAAACTCCCTCATTCGACACCCATAATTACATTCACATTTATACTCTTTCGCTCCTTTCCTTTATTTTTCACACATCTTCTTTCCCTCTCCATAATTCCCCTTGTTTTATTTCGCATGCATTCCACTCTTTTACTTCCACGCCCCTTTCACTTCTTTCACTTCTGCCCCCTCTACATTCTAACTTCTTAAATTCTTTACATCCCTTGCTCCTCAACTTCTTACTCCCTTCATTTTCTTACTACTCCTTTCCCTACTTCCTCACACTTCACTTTCTTGACTCACACTCACTTTACCTACTTCCGAACCTACTTCCCTTATTCATGCATCCTCTACTGCCCCTAATTCTACTTCCATACTTCTCCTACTTCTCCTCACCTTCTTTCCCTTACTTGCCCCTCATCTTGTTTCCCTCTCCTTAATTCCACTAATTTTATTCCCCACACTTCTCATCCATTCACTTGCTCCTCTGCATCCCAAACCCTCACACTCTTCACATCCCTTACTTCTCCTAGTTTCTATTTTTTCACATGCCTTACTTTCCTTTCTCTGTTTCTCCTGCCTCTACTTACCTTCTCTCATCATTTCCTTCTTAAACTCCCATTTTCTACTTCCCAAATCCCCACATTCGGCACCTCTAATTCCATTTACATTTATTGTTCTTCGCTCCCTTCTCTTACTTCTGACACATCTGCTTTCCCTCTCCTTAATTCCCCTAGTATCATTTCGCACGCATTTCACGCCCTTAATTTCACGCCCCTTTCACTTCTCTTACTTCTCCCTTCTCTGTCTCATCTACATTCTAACCCCTCAAATTCTTCACGTCCCTAACTCATCTTACTTTTTACTTCCTCTATTTTCTTACTTCTTCTTTCTATACTTCTTCACACTTTACTTCCTACACTTAAAATCACTTTTTCTACTTCAAAACCTAGTTCCCCAATTCCTGCATGCTCTACTGGCCCTAATTCCACTTCCATACTTCTTCTACTTCTCCTTCCTTTCTTTACCTTACTTGTCCCTCATGTTTCCCTCTCCTTAATTTTTCTAGTTTTGTTCCCTACACTTCCCATCCTTTCACTTGCTCCTCCGCATCCCAAATCCTCACACTCTTCACATCCCTCACATCTCCTACTTTCTTTTTTTTCACATTCGTTACTTTCCTTTCTCTATTTCTCCTGTCTCGATTTGCCTTCCCTCATTATCCCCTAATTACAATCCAATTTCCTACTTCTTAAACCCTCACATTAAAAACCCCTAATTCCATTCACATTTATTCTCCTTCGCTTCCTTCCCTTACTTCTCTAACATCTTCTTCCTTTCTCCTTAATTCCCCTAATTTTATTTCGCACGCATTCCACCTTCTTACTTTCACACCCCTTTCACTTTTCATACTTCTCCCTCCTCTGCCTCCTCTTTATTCTAACCCCTTAAAGTCTTCACATTTCTTACTCCTCTTACTTCTTGCTCCCTCCATTTTCTTACTTCTCTTTTCATTACTTCGCCACACTTTACTTCTTTCACTTAAACTCACGTCTCCCATTTCTAAACTACTTCCCTTATTCCTCCATCCTCTTCTGCCTTTAATTCCACTCATATATTTTTCCTGCTTCTCCCTTTCTTTCCCTTAACTGTCCCTGATCGTGTTTCTCTCTCCTTTATTCCTCCTCTCTCATTCCCTACGCATTTCATCCTTTCACTTGCTCACCTCCTTCACTTTTCTTACTTATCCCTTGTATATGTCACAACCCCGCACACTCTTTACATACCTCACTTCTTTAACTTTCTATTTCCTCACTTTCCTTACTTTCCGTTATTTACTTTCCCTTTCTCTACTTCCCCACTCTTAACATCATTCACTCACACTCACTTCTCCTACTTTCCAGTACCTACATTCTCACACTTCCAATGAAACCACTTCCCTTATTCCTCTATCCTTTACTTCCCTAATTCCACTCCCATACTTTTTTACTTTTCCTCTTTTCCTTTTCCTTAAATATTTTTATTATTCTTTAACCAGGTAGATAAACATATACGAAAGCCGCTAGGAATAAGAAAAAAATTCTCTAAAAACAAAATATTTCCATATTTCCATACATTGGTATGGAAATATACAGAGCTCTCGACAGACGACATGTGTCAAACAGAAGGTTATCGGAACATGTTCCAAACGGAGGGTTAAAGTTCCCCCTTGTGTTGTATAATTTTCCAACTGATTATATCAGAACCATATAGATTTAAGTAATAAAAAATGGCTCCAAATGCATTTTCTGAAACCTTTCTACCGAAATATTTTATATTGATTTTGTCAATCAACAGTAGACTCTTTGCTCGAAATAGTCGAGATAACTCTAAAATTCTGTACATTTTGCATTCAGCCAATAATGTGCTATCTGAAAATGTTGCCAAAGTATTTCTGATACTTTCAGCGAACATTCCGGAATACGTGAAGTAGAAATACGATCTACTTCGTGTTTTTCCATCAAACTGGAATATGCATACAGAATGTACCAACGGCAAAATACAAATCCCATTTTACCAGTCACTCTCTATGTGAAAACAATTTTTTTGCCTGAAAAAATTGTAAGTAATTTGTATGAATTTCTAATTAAAAAAAAATATTTAAAACCTTTTTAATTGTCTCAAATTGTATCAGTTTATAACGCAAAAACAAATTAAAGCCTTTGATTTATGAACTAGTCCGAATTAGTGAAACACTTTGCCAGACAGGGTATATTAAAAAATTAAAATTTTAAATTCTCTCAAATTCTCGTAAATCAAGTGTTTCTTTAGACACAAAAACCCTTTTGCTAAAATTTTTTTGCAAGAATTACATTCGGGTGAATAAAACGTCTCATTATCCAACCCTCTGAAATCGCAATTTCTTCAATGATACAAATTTTAATTTTGGTTTTACAGTTTCACATAAATTACTTAGAAATTTCTTTCTTCGAGAAAATATATTGATTTCATCGTTCCTTGTTCAAGATTCGATCGGAAGACAGGTACAACGTGGCACTGTGGCGGGATGGTTTGCCACTCACGGATCATCACAGACGTATAAAAGCATATATCAAAACACGTTTTCGTTTATAAGAATAATAATACCTATTTGCATTCTTTTACGTGTCTCGCGGTTGTCGATATTTGTAATATTTTACTAGTGGAGAAGGAGGTTCATTTCCATAAGGGAAACAGGCAAAAAGGTAATGGAATTTCAACACGGATAGGGTCTCGCATGAGAATTAGCTGTACTAAAGAATCTTTGACACGCTTTCCACTTTTTTCGCTGAAAAAATTCTAGAGCCTTCAACTTTGGTGAGATTTTCTATTTTTAGGAAAAATTAAAGCAGTTTCGTAGCCCTGAGCCGTATAAATATAAATAGAAACGATTAGTATAAATTTAGTCGTTTGAATCTCCACTCTCCATACTCACTCCATTCTCACTATTATTTTACTCACTATATTCGCACTTTTTCCTCTATTTTCACTTCCCCTACTTTTGCTCCCGTAATTCCCCTCTCACGTTTTCTCCTTCATCTACCTTTTCTCTCCTTATTCCTCTCATTCATTCACTTTCAGTTTCTAACTACCCCTTCCATCACTTTTCCTCGATTCCCACCCCCAAGTTCTTCCGCTCTTTATATCCTCTCAACCCTTCACGTCCTATCCCTCACTTCCTCCACTTCCGCTTCCTACACTTTCCATACTTCCTCTTTATATCCTTTTCCACTTTCCTCTCTCTCTCACACATACTTTATGGCCCCTCTCATCACTTTCTCTAATTAAAGTATATACCTTGGTTGCGGCAAACACCTTTCCAGCACCTCGAAAACTTCCATTTACTTCCTTACCTCTAATTTCCCTCTAGTCTCACTTCCACTACTTTTTCTCTTATGATTCCACCCTCCTTCTTTCTCCCTAATCTAGCTGTACTCTCCCTAATCCTTTCCTTTATTCCCTCTATACTCAATATTAATTTACTCATATTCTCACTAATACTTGACTCACTCTATTCTCACTATTACTTTGCTCACTCTATTCTCAATTTGCCCTCTATTTTTACTTCCACTACTTTTCCTTTAGTAATTCCCCTCTCACCCTTTCTCCCTCATCTACCTATACTTCCCTTAATCCTCTTCTTCATTAACTCTCAGTTTCTAACTCCTTCTTCTATCACATTTCCTCTATTCCTACAATAAAGCTCATCCTCTCTATATCTCCGCTCTACCCCTCACCTCCCATCCCTTACTCTCTCCACTTCCACTTTCTACACTTTCCATACTTCCTCTGCATATCCTTTTCCACTTTCCTCTCTCTCTAACCCCTTTCTTTCCCTCACTTCCTATTCTTTCATTCTTCCTATTTCGTCTCCTCACACTTTCACCTACTTATCTTTTCAATACTTAAACTATATACCCTTTTCTTATCAGTTACCCTGATTGTGGCAAACACCTTCCCATCACCTCGAAAGTTTTCCTTGACTTTCCCACCCCTAATTTACCTCTATTCTCACTTCCACGACTTTTCCTTCCATGATTACAAGTTTCTTCCTCCTGCCTAATCTAGCTGTACTCTCCCTTATCCTCTTTTCTACTCCCTCTGTTCTCACTATTAATTTACTCACTATATTCTCACTATTAGTTGACTCACTCTGTTCTCACTATTACTTTACTCACTCTATTCTCTCTTTGCCATCTATTCTTACTTCCACTACTTTTCCTCCAGTAATTCCTCTCTTACCCTTTCTCCCTCATCCACCTATACTTCCCTTAATCCTCTTCTTAATTCACTCTCAGTTTCTAGCTCCTACTTCTATCACATTTCCTCTATTCCTACAATGAAGCTCCTCCTCTCTTTATCTTTACTCTACCCCTCACGTCCCAATCCTCGCTTCCTTCACCTCCGCTTCCTGCACTTTCCATGCTTACTCTGCATATCCTTTTTCACTTTCCTCTCTCTCACATATTTTACGTCCCTCTCATCAATTTCACTAATTTCTCTTCTCTCACTTTGCCTACTTACCTTATATAGTATTCCGTTACTAGATTCTAGCTCCCTACATCCACTACTTCTCCTCACTCCCCCTACCCTGACATAACTTACATCTATCCTTACTTTACTTACTACCTCTTTCTTAATTCATTCTCCCTTACTTTCCAGATATACTCTCCTATTACTTCGCACACTTCCTCTATCTCAATTCCCCTAACTTTCCCTTCTTCCTATCCCCAAACTTTTTCTACTCTCCCAAGTCTCATTATCTACTTCCCTTTTCCTTACGTCCTCTACGTCCTTCTCACCGCTTTTCCTATTTTCCCTACCCGCACTTACCATACTTGCTTTATACACAACTGACATCTCTTGCGAATCCTTTTCTCACTTCCACTACTTTTCCTGCTATACTTTCCCCTTCCTTAATTGCCCTACTTCCCCTTAACAACCTTTTGATCACTTTCTGAACTGGGCTAAAAAATGCTAAAAAAGGAAATTTTTAAACTCCAATCACATCATATTAATTTGACTCATCGAAAGTTACGGAATACAAATAATTTGCCTACTGATCCGTTCAATATTTGGAAGAAAATTCGACAGAGAAATTGTAAAATAGCATCATTTTTAGTATGCCTTTTTATCAGAAATCAAAGCCCTCGATGAAATTGCCTCTTCTAATAAAAAGAAACACTTAAAGTCATTTTTAAAAAAACATTTTTTTTGTCTCTCTAATACCTGAATTGGAAAAGCAACCGACCGGCAATTGGCAGTTCTGTGGTTCAATTCCCAGTAAAGTGACTTGAGTGGACCTGTTTTCAGAAAAATTTAATTTTATTAATCATATAATCATAATTAAATAAATATTTTAATAAATAATTTATTTAAGAATAATTTTAATATCATATCTGATTTGTCTTTATAAATCCCTTGAAATTTTGGAAATCTTTAAAAAAATCCTAAATCCCTTGAATATTTTTTAAATCTTTTAGAATTTATTAAGAACTGTTACAATAACTTGAAATTTTGAAACCCTTATGGATTTTGTTTAATTTCCCCAGTTCACTCGGAATTATCGAAATATTTAGAAATCCCTTAGAATGCCCTAAAAAAAATTTTAAAATCTTATAATCTTTTGGAATCTTTTACTATAACTTAAAATATTTAAAAAAAATTTTATATCGTAATTTTTCTTCAAGTTATTGAAATCTGTTGAAATCCCTTAAAATAAAATTTCATTTATTCCCTAACTCACTCTAGAAATTAGTATCCCTCGAAATTTTGGGACTCTTAAAAATTCAAATTGTTTACTAATTGTATTTTTTAACAATTTTTGAGAAAAATCCTTTAAGTCTTATACAAATCCTTAAAATATCTTAAAATATCTTGAAATATTTGCAATCAGTAGGTATCCCTTGAAATTTTATTTTCGCGACTTTCTTTATCCAGAAATCTCCTAAGATTTTCGAAAATCCAAAAGAATTTTTCAAAATCCCTTGAAATCTTTGAAAAGTCTTTAAATATTTTCAAAATCCTAACAAAATTAAAATTGTTATCGAATCCCATACAATTTTTAAAAATAATAAAAAATCCTGCGTCACATAAATAAATGAATAAATCATTCATTTGAAATTCGTCTGGTTATTTCTCCTCGCTAAAAAAAAATGCAACTTAAAAATGAATAGAGTCTCGAATACGAATTAGAGTATGAAAACTTTTCTGTGAAGTATTTACAAACAGAAAATGTTTAAATCGTTGTAAATGGTGTTCTTTCATTATTTTTTTGTTATTAAAATGTTCAACTTTAAGTCATTAATGCATGTTTCCTCATGTTGCACGTATTACAGAAGCTGAAGTAGATGGAAACTCGACTAACCTTTCAAACTCGAAAAGCATATTTTGTACACATTCGAACTAAAGGAGAGCAGGTAAACTCGAAGTGCACTTTTTAACGAGTTTCCGGAAGTTGATTGCATAATCTGTCGACGGAGAGGAATAGTTTAAGGGAGAAAAACTGAGGTTTCCCGTATTTCATCTAAGTTGACTACAAAGATAATCACTTTTCCGATGCTTTCATGAAATTTTAATTAAACCAATAAGTCTAATTTCTAACTTTTGACAATTTTTAAGATTCAACTTTAACTTTATGAAAAAATGAGGAGAATAATGGTAACAATTTAAAAGACTCCTCTAGTCTCTAGCCTCCTTTAGCCTCGCCTCGTCTCGTCTTGTCTCGTCGCCTCTCATTTCGTTTGGCCTCGTGATCGCTTATCTCCTATTCGCCTATCCTCCCCTCCTCTCTTCTCCTTCTGTCACCTATTATCTACACTCTCCTTTCGTATTGTCTGCTCTCATTTGATCATGTGTAATTACTTTTCATCTCTGCTTTTTATAGCTTCTCTCGCCTCGTCTCGTTTCGTCTCATCACCTCTCGTATCCTCTACGCTTGTCTCCTCTCATCTTCTCCCACCAAGCATCTTCTCATCCCGTCTCCTTTCGTCCCTTGAATTCTCTCATCTCATCACTTGTAACCTCGTCTCTCCTTCTCTCGTCTCGTCGCCTCTTGTCGTAATTCGCCAATCGCCTCCTCTCGTTCCGTTACCCCTCGTCTCCTCTATGCTTGTCTCGTCACCCCTGCTCTTTTCTGGACTCCTTGCCTCTCGTCTCGTCTGCTTCCACCCAGCCTCTTCTCCACTTGTCTTCTCTCGCCTCGTATTGACTCATCTCGCCTCGTCTTGACTCGTCTCGTCTCGTCTTCAACCCTCTTGTCTCGCGGAATAAAAGTACGACAAAAGGATGGTCGGACACCCAACTATAAGGACTTTTGCCCGAGGCTTTTACACCTAGTTGAAGAAAAGAAACTGTTCAGAAGACAGTGAAAATGGAAAAGAAGAAAAAAAAAAGAAGGGCTTGTTCGAGGCTCAAACTCATTGTCGCAGAAGCTGCAAAGCCGAGGGGTAACTTCCGCTATCCTCGTTATGGTAAATGGTCTGTCCTCGAGGCGGACAAACATTTACAAGGATAAGTGCAGTCAGTGTGCTCCTCGAGACATTTTAAGCGCCCTGTGTCCACATGAGTGGTAGCCACTTATGTCCGTTCAGAATCAGACCAAAGCTGCTAGTCAAAGACGGAAATGAGGAATTTTGGCTAAGAGGAATACCACGTTCATTATATATGAAATGCTCGAACGAACTTTTAAATTCCCTTAACAAGAATAAAGTTTCAGTGCGGATCCTGAAGGCCCACTAGGGTAGACCTTATTTATTTTTTGGCAATCCTTTTTTCCTGTTCGCGACTCTGGTTTGAATAATAGGTTCAAAATATCCTAATTTTTCTACTTAAATCTGAAAAAGATAAATTTATTTATTTATTCTAGACTGTCAGAAAGAGAGCATCGTGGTTTCGTTGCTGCTCGTGCCTGCTCGAATTTTTTTTTGTTTTTTTTTTTGCAGCCGTGATTTGATGATAATAAAAATAATAAAGACGAAAGAATTAAAAATGAGAAGACTGATAAGTTTGTTGATTGCCTTCTCATTTTTCTTTTTTTATTTTTGTCCAAAAAAAGAATTTTTTTTCTTCTTTAGGAAAATTTTTTTATCTGTTTTCAAACTTGAATAGAAAGATTTTATGGTGGTTGCCCGATTTGGTCGTTGGATTCTAGGATTTATTTTCAGGAATTCCACACATTAATTTTTAAATGCATATTTGCAAACCTAATTATTAAAATAAATGTGCCTTTATAAAGCATCCGACTGTGCTAGAAGTGCAGAATTTTAAAAATAAAAATTGAATAATTTCAGATTGGAGAATTATAAACTAAGTTAAATAATTTGTTATACTTTTATCAGTCTCTTAAGTTCTTAATTCCTTAAGATTAAAATTGTTTAGCTTTGAATTTATCATATTATATTACTATTTATAATATAAAAGTTTTCTAAATAAAAAGAAAAAAAAATAGCTTTGGAACGGGGAAAATTTTAAAAGTAACTAATTTTATATTATAGAAGAGATAAAGCGAAAAATTAAAAAATTAACAAATTAAAGTTTCCAAAAGAAATTCAAAATCTAAAAAAGTCAAATATTGAAATTTTAAGCATCGATTTAAAAAATTAAAAATTAAAAAACGCTTACACGAGAACTTGGAATTAAGCACGGTTTCCAACATGGCCTTGAGTAGCCTTGAACATAAATCCAAACGATTAAATGGTAAATAGATAGGGCCGCAAAAATCCCTTTTTGTTAAATTAGGACGCATGACGCAATCCGATGCAACTAACACGTCGAAATTCAAAGTTTTTTCAGAAATTTTTAAGAAAATATCTAATTTGGTTGATATTTGGAGAACATTCCATTTTACGACATTCGCACTATAGTAATTGGCCATTAGCTTGAATTATTCTAAATTTTGGAATTTATCTCTCTACTATTCAGGTCAGAATAATCTATTAGATGGTTTTACAATGTTTAAAAATTCCTAGCTAATTACTATAAAAAATGCCTTTTTATACTCCAATCAAAAACAATACAAATATTTTATTAAACATTATTTTAAATAAGGACCGCTCCAATTGCCCAAACCTCGTCGGTCGATCGAAATTATCCTTGGACAATGCTCGATGAAGATGAACCATCCTATTTTTTTTTTTAATTAAAATTTGGCTATCTACAATTTACTTTTAAAAAATTTATTAAATGTTTTTACAATATTTAATTATTCGATCAATTGGTTTCCACTTTTTTTACTCTAATTATCAAATCAATTGAACAAACAATCAAAATATTTCCTTAAACACCATGCTAAATAAGGACCACCCCAATTGTCCAACCATCGTCGACCGAGTGGAATTATCCTTGGACAAGGTATCGATGACGATTAATTAGCCACCATTTTAATATTTTTTAAATTTGGAATTTGTCTATACACTATAGAAAATGCAATTTTCGACCCAAATCATTGAACCAAATAATCAAACGATGAACGGAATTCCTTAAACAAAATTTTATCATCTTCAACAAGGACCACCACACTTACACAATCATCACCGATCGTTTGACGCAATGCTTCGACAATTACGATTAATTGGACATCTGAAAGATTTTTCTAAGTTCCAATTTTGCTATCCACTGTTTACTTTAGAATAATTTAGTTGATAGTTTTAAAATGTTTCATCACCCCCATAACACTCAATGTTTTAGAACTATTTTTAGAACATTTAATTGAAACGTTGGAAATATATCAAACGAATATTTCAGCAATGTTCCAGAAACATTAAAATGTCCGACCTAGGTAATATTGGTCCAACATATTTCTGCATTATTGCAAAATAATATTGGGTTGCGCTTGCTTTATGTGTCTGAAAAGGATTAACGAAATGTTGCTAAAATATTGTCGCGCAATGTTGCTAGAACATTGGGTGAAATATTGATAGAGTGTCACTGTAAAATTTAAAAAAAACAAAAAATTTTTTTCGATGCGCTAGAAATATTTCTTCTGAACTTTATTACTTTTAAGATAGGCAATTTTTTCTGGTTTTGTGATCGGCGGCTATTTTGAGTGAGGATTACATGAGCTGTGTTTACAATTTTGATACTCTTTCTCTTGAAACTTCTAAAATAATTACGAATATTATTAAAAAATGTATTTCATGAGATAGGATAAACGAGTAAGGATAATAAATTTATACTTTGGTATAGCCTATAAGATAATAGACACTAAAATATTGGTAAAAATATATAACTCAGTAACCTAGATATTGATTTTGATGTCAACATTAATATAAAAATGGGTCTTTCCAAATTCAAAGTTTGCAATGAATTTTTCATCTTAATCTTACATTTTTTATGATAAACTTCACGAATCTCAAAAAAACTACTCATTTTAATTGCAAAACGGAGGGTAAATCTAACCCTCTTGTCTGAACATTTTTATTCTGCTCGAGGTAATATCATTACTGCGAGCTTTTCATCGGCTATCAAAAATTCTAATGTCAAGCTTGGTAATTCAACTTTATCATAAACTTTTAAAGTTGTTACATGGGAAGGCACATATAAATATTGTTTGAAGTGTTTTAATTTAAAGTGAAAATTTTGACATTGCATCATCAATAACCGACAATAACTGATGAAATACATTGTAAACAAGAATATTTGTCACTAAAGATGATCTTCAAAACTAAGAAAATATTCCATTGATAAACAGTGCTTAGGATTATGCAGCTTGACACTGAAAAGATGATACGTCTTTATCGGTTTATAACTTGCTTTGAATGAAGAAAATATTTTTCAAACAAATTTTGATTGCTAAATTATACCACTTTTTGATGGAAGTAATACTATTTTCTGAAACAACGATATGGTCTCGAACAGAATCAGAATTTGAATGCAAGCAAGCTTTGTATTTAAGGCAATAGTCTTTCTGTTACTTAATTTAAAAAAGCTCTCATAAGCTAATGATAGGTGTACACCTTATTTAAAATGGTATAAGCAAAAAATAAACTTAAAAACAAACTTTAAAGGATATATTTTGAAAACGTTTTATGCAGATATTCCATCAATATCTTAGCCAATGCTTCAGCAACATTGCGCGGCAACATTTGAGCAAGATTTTGCCGAAACATTTCACAAACACAAAGCGAGCACAATTTCAATAACCTTTTGAAATGATACAGAAATATTCCTGACCGAACATCTGACACCTAATATCTAATATTATTCCTGAACAATATTGCCTGGGCCGGACATTTTAATGCTTCTTGAACATTGCAGAAATATTCGTTTGGAATGTTACCAATGTTTCAAGTAAATGTTCTAGCAATATTTCTAGAACATTGCGTGCTATGGGACATTGTTAGTTAATAACTAGAACATGCAATTTTTTAATTTATCTCATAAAAGCAAACGATCAAATGATGAAAAGAATTATTTTAAGAAAATATGACCATGCTAAGTAAGGAGCATCCCAATTATCTAAGCATCGTCGATCGTTCGAAGCCGATGATTTGTCAATTTTCTTAAGTGACGGCATGACTTCACTAAGTCATATTCCTAACCGAACACCAAACACCTAACATCTAATATTATTCCTGAACAATATTGCCTGGGCCGGACATTTTAATGCTTCTTGAACATTGCAGAAATATTCGTTT
>JAAAKG020216928.1:0-22006 GCA_010014905.2 Druon quercuslanigerum
AAGATGAATTTCATATCAAAATAGTTGAAATCTTAACGCAAAAATACGAATTTTCAACAAAACAGTTGAATTTTCGTCTATAGAACATGAATTTTAAATAGAACAATTAAATTTTAATGAATTATAGATTTTTCAATTAAAAAGAATTGATTTTCACCTAAACAGCTGATTTTTCATCAAGAAAACATTAACTTTTTAATTAAAAATATCACTTTTCAACCATAAATCGAAAAGTTAAATTTTCAGTTAAGAAAATTAATTTAAAAAAAAAAAAGTATTCAACCCAAAAAGAATTAATTTCAACAAAACAGTCTAATTCTCAACAGAAGAACATGACTTTTGAACAAAACAGTTTAATCCTCAATCAAACCAGATTAATTTTCAACCAAAAAAAGATGTATTTACAACAAAAAAGTGGATATTTCAACGCACAAATACGGCTAAAAAAATGACTTGCACAAAATAGTTGAATGTTAATCAAAAGTATACATCTAAAAAAAAAGATTAATTTTAAAGCAAAAACATTAAATTTCAACAAAATATGTGAAATTTTATCAAAATAGTTGAATTTTCTAACAAAAAATATGAATTTCCTATCAAAATAGTAGAAACTTTAACGCAAAAATACGAATTTTCAACAAGACAGTTGAATTTTCGTCTAAAGAACATGACTTAAATACAAAAGTTGAATTTAAATCAAAAGAATAAAATTTTTAACCAAATAGTAGAATTAAAAGAAAACTAGATGAATTCTGAACCAAAAATATAACTGTAACCTCTTCAATTAAAAATAATGAATTTTCAACCAAAAAATCGTTGGATTTTCTTATTGGCTTCTATTAATTCAGGTCGCATTTGTGCGAAACCCCGAAACAAAATCTAAGCTTCTTGCAAACCGAGCAAAATAGAGAAATTCAATTAAAAACGGCTAAAAGCGGTGAATAGTTTTAAAAAATGGTAAATTCTAAAACCATGTTGCTAAATAACTTGAAGATCTTTTAAGGAAAGAATGTAAATAGAAAACGTGACTTACGTTCGCTGATATTAAACCAGGTGTTGTTCCAATTAGTCCTGGCACTCACAGTGTACATTAAAATCTCCTTTCCGTTGAAAGCTCCATCCGTCCAGCGTAGCGTCACCGTTGATTTGGCAATCGTGACAACCTGAACGCCTCCAGGAGGCCCAGGAGGTCCTTCTATATAAACAATCGTCCTGCTTGTAATTCTGCTTACAGCGCTTTTAACAATGCACTCATATTCTCCAGCCTCAGCCATCGTGGCATTGATGATTTCTAGAATTCCTCCTTCCACCATTATATGTCTGTTGCTTATCAAATCTTTGTCCCTGATACGCATTCTATTGTGCATCCAAATGTATGCGACATCCAACATTTCGTCGGTGTCTGCATGACAACGTAGGGTTTGATTCCAACCAACAGCAGTTACTATCCGAGGAGGCAACATTTCTGTAAATCTGGGTCCACCTAAAACGACAGTTAGAGAAGATTTTAATGCGAAAAATGGCCCTAAATAAAATAATTAACACTTTAATTTGAAATATTATTGTCTTTTCAACAAAATGATTGAATAATTTAAAACAATGATGAATTTCTACAAAAAGCGATGCATTTTCAACCAAATAGTTGACTCTTCAACATTGAATAATAATTTTCTGATAAAAAGTATGAATTTGAGACCAATTAGTTAATTTGTCAAATTAATATATCAATTTTCAACCAAAAATGGAAATCTTAAATTTTCAGCCAAAAAATTAATTTGAAAAAAAGGAATTTTCATCAGAAAAGTTCATTTTTATCACAATAGAAAGAAACAGCAAAAACTATTTTTCAAACCAAATGGTCAAATTTTCAACGTAAAGTTATGAATTTTCAATGAATAACTTTTTTTTAATTAATAGTTGAAGTTTCTATGAAAATAGATGGACTTTTATTTTTTAATATTTTCAACAAACTACATAAATCTTCAACTAAACAGTTAAATTTTCAACCAAGCTGTTGGAATCCTCAATCATGGACAATAATTTTCTAATAAAAAATACGAACTCGAATTTTCAGCCCAAAAGTATGAAATAGTAATTAAAAAGTTCATTTTTAACCATACACTTGAATTTTCTACGAAACTGTTCAAATTTCAAGCCAGGAAGACGAATTTTCTACAAAACGTTTTCATTTTTAACCGGAAAATATGAATTTTCAATAATCAAGTGGCATTTTGAACCTAATAGTTGAATTTTCTACCAAAGAAGATACATTTTTAACTATAAAAGAAGAACCATTAACTAAAAAATATCAACTTTAAAAAAATGGAAGTGAGTTTTTCAATAAAAAAATTTTTTTATTAAAATAGTTGAATTTTCAACAAAAAAGATCATTTTCAACTCAATAGTTTATGTTTCTAACAGATTAGAAAGATTTTCACCACAAAAAGAAGGATCTTCAACAAATTAAAAAAATTTCAACCAAATAGTTCCATTTTCAACAACAACAACAACAAAATCATTTTCAACCAAACAGTTCCATTTGCAATTAAACAGTTAAATCTTCAAACATTGCAATAGTTTTGTAATAAAAAGTAATAATTTTTAACCAATTAATTGAATTTTCAAATAAAAATATTAATTTTCAACATAAAATGGAACTGTTAAAGTTTTAGTTAAAAAAATATTTTGAAAAAAACGAATTATCAATAAAAAAAAGCATGTTCAACCCATTAGTTGACTTTTCTACTAGAATATATGTATTTTAAACCCATAAGGCAGAAATATCAACAAAATACATTAATTTCCACCAAAATAGTTGATTTTTTAACTAAAAAAGATAAATTTTTAACGTGAAAATATGAATTTTTAACAAAAAAAGTTCATTTTTAACTCAATAATTGAAGTTTCGAACAGATTAGATAAATTTTCAACACAAAAAAAAGAATATTCAACCAAATAAATGAATTTTCAACAAAACAGTAGAACTTTCTACAAAACTGTTGAATGCTCAACCCAAAAATATTAATTTTCAACAAAAAATGTCATTTTCAAAACACAAAGATGATTTTTAAATCAAATAATTGCATTTAAAACAAAAAATTTAAACTTTTAATAAAAAAATTAATATAAATTTTCAACAAAACAGAAAATTTAAATTAAAAAGTTCATTTTTAACCATACACTTGAATTTTCTACAAAACTGTTCAAATTTCAAGCCAGGTAGAAGAATTTTCTACAAAACGTTTTCATTTTTAACCGGAAAATATGAATTTTCAATAATCAAGTGGCATTTTGAACCTAATAGTTGAATTTTCTACCAAAGAAGATACATTTTTAACTATAAAAGAAGAACCATTAACTAAAAAATATCAACTTTAAAAAAATGGAAGTGAGTTTTTCAATAAAAAAATTTTTTTATTAAAATAGTTGAATTTTCAACAAAAAAGATCATTTTCAACTCAATAGTTTATGTTTCTAACAGATTAGAAAGATTTTCACCACAAAAAGAAGGATCTTCAACAAATTAAAAAAATTTCAACCAAATAGTTCCATTTTCAACAACAACAACAACAAAATCATTTTCAACCAAACAGTTCCATTTGCAATTAAACAGTTAAATCTTCAAACATTGCAATAGTTTTGTAATAAAAAGTAATAATTTTTAACCAATTAATTGAATTTTCAAATAAAAATATTAATTTTCAACATAAAATGGAACTGTTAAAGTTTTAGTTAAAAAAATATTTTGAAAAAAACGAATTATCAATAAAAAAAAGCATGTTCAACCCATTAGTTGACTTTTCTACTAGAATATATGTATTTTAAACCCATAAGGCAGAAATATCAACAAAATACATTAATTTCCACCAAAATAGTTGATTTTTTAACTAAAAAAGATAAATTTTTAACGTGAAAATATGAATTTTTAACAAAAAAAGTTCATTTTTAACTCAATAATTGAAGTTTCGAACAGATTAGATAAATTTTCAACACAAAAAAAAGAATATTCAACCAAATAAATGAATTTTCAACAAAACAGTAGAACTTTCTACAAAACTGTTGAATGCTCAACCCAAAAATATTAATTTTCAACAAAAAATGTCATTTTCAAAACACAAAGATGATTTTTAAATCAAATAATTGCATTTAAAACAAAAAATTTAAACTTTTAATAAAAAAATTAATATAAATTTTCAACAAAACAGAAAATTTAAATTAAAAAGTTCATTTTTAACCAAACAGTTCAAATTTCAAGCCAGAAAGACGAATTTTCTACAAAACGGTTTAATTTTTAACCTAATAGTTAAATTTTCTACCAGAACAGATACATTTTTAACGCAAAAAGAAGAACTTATTAAATAAAAAATATCAACTTTCAAACCAAAAATGGAAGTCGATTTTTCAGTGAAAAAATAATTTTCAGTAAAAGAAATATTTCATTTAAACAGTTGAAATTTCAACAAAAAAGTTGATTTTTAACTCAACAGTTTATGTTTTTAACAGATTAGATAGCTTTTCAACCCAAAAAGAAGGATTTTCAACAAAATACGATTATCAAGAAAAAAGTTCATTTTCAACCCATTAACCCATAAAGCAGAAAGTTAAATAGAATACATTAATTTTATACAAAATAATTGAATTTTCTATCAAACTGTTGAATTCTCAACCTAAAAATATTAATTTGCAACAAGAAATCTCATTTTCAAAAAACACAAAGATGAATTTTAAACCAAATAATTGCATTTACAGCTCAACAGTTGAAATTTAAATAAAAAATTAATATAAATTTGGAACAAAAGAGGAAATTTAAATTAAAAGGTTTATTTTTAACCAAACAGTCGAATTTTTTTTACCAAACTGTTCAAATTTCAAGCAAAAAGACCAATTTTCTACAAAACAGTTAAACTTTTATAAAAAAAAGATAGATTTTCAACCAAATTATTGAATTTTTAACAACAAAAAATCGTATTTAACTAAATAGTTCCATCTACAACAAACTAGTTGATGTTTTAACCATAAATAATAATTTAATTATTGAAAGTACTAATTTTCAACCAATTAGTTAAAATTTCATATAAAAATGGAAATTTTCAACAAAAAATGGAACTGTCAAATTTGCAGGCAAAAAAATGATTTAAGAAAAAAAAACTGATTTACAACAAAAAAGTTAATTTTGTCAAGAAAATACATTAATTCTCAGCAATATATGTAATTGAATTATCCATCAAATAAGATCAATTTTTAACCAACAATGAAAAAAAAGGAAGAAAAAACTAATTTTCTACAAAAAAGTTAATTTTTAACACAATAGCTAATTTCCTCTCAGAATAGATGTATTTTTAACCCAAAAACCAGAATTCTTGACAAAATTCATAAATTTTCAACAAAATAGTTGAATTTTCAAGTAAAAAAAAAATAAATTTTTCAGCAAAAATGGAAAAAAATACCAGAAAAGAAGAATTTTCTAGGAAGTAGTTCAATTTTATACGTGAAGATATGAATTTTCAACAAGAAAGTTCATTTTCAACTCAATAGTAGGAGTTTCTAACAGATTAGATGGATTTTAAACACAAAAAGAAGAATTTGCAACAAAATATATGAATTTTCAAGTCAAAAAGACTAAAAGTTTGCAAAAAAAAACTTGAATTTTCAACCAAAAAATACGAAATTTAAATTAAAAAGTTCATTTTTAACCAAACAGTAAAAAATATGAATTTTCAACAATAAAGTTCATTTTTAATAGAATAGAAATAAATGAATTTTAAACTCAAAAAGAAGCACTACCAACTAAAAAAGATCAATTTCCAAACAAAAGTGGAAGTCAAATTTTCAGTTAAAAAATTGATTTTCAGTAGAAAAAAATTTCTATAAAGTAGTTAAATTTTCAACAAAAAAGTTCGTTTTCAACCCAATAGTTGAATTTGCCAACAAACTAGATGGATTTTCAAGCCAAGACGAAGAATTTCAGCAAAATACATGAATTTGTAACCAAATAGTTAAATTTTCAAGCCCAAAAGACAAATAATTTACAAAGCACTTAAATTTTCAACCCATCAATATTAAATTTTAATAAAAAGTTCGTTTCTAACCAACCAATTGAATTTTGTACCAAACTGTTCAAATTTCAAGCCAAAAAGATGACATTTCTACAAAACAGTTGCTTTCTTAACCCGAAAATATGAATCTGCAACCAAAAAAGTCCATTTTCAACCCAATAGTTAAATTTTCTACCAGAACAGATGTATTTCAAACCAAAGATATGAACAGTTTTCAAAAGATATAACTTTTGAACCCAACGGTTGAATTTTTGACTAACAAGGGGAATTAAAAAAATAGAATCATCAACTGAAGTAGATTACTTTTTTTTAACAAATAACAATGTCAACGAAATAGCTGAATTTTTAATCAAATAATTTTTTTTCAACTAAAAAAGATCAATTTTGAATCAAAAATGGAAGCCAAATTTTCAGTTAAAAAATGACTTTTTGTACAAAAAACAAATTCACAACAAAATAGTTAAATTTTCAACACCCAAAACAAAACACGAATGATCAACAAAATAGTTTAATACTCAACAAAAACAGATTAATTTTTTAATTAAACATTTGCACTATTAACCAAAAGATATGAATATTTAAACTAAAAAGACAAATTTACAACTAAAAAATATTTTCCAAATTAAAAATTTCAACCAAATTAAAAAAAGGTGAAGTAAAAACAGCAAATTTTCCACAAAATCATTGAGCTTTCAACCCGACAAAATAGTTCAAATTTCAACCAAAAATAGTTGGATTTTCTCACTGGGTTCTATTGATTCAATCCGCAGTTAAGCGAAAGAACGATTAAAAAGAAATAAAATTTTAATATTTAATTTAATGCTAATATTGATCATTTTTTAATTTTTTTTTAAATTTAATATTTATTATTAATATCAAAGGTCTAGATATCAGAGAAAAAACTTACGCAAGACTATTAATCTTCCTCTAGTCTCATCAGTTCCGTATTGATTGGAAGCAGTGCACGAGTACATTCCCTCATCATCTCGAGAAACTGGACTGATTATCAAATTTCCGGTTTGGAGAATCCTTCGTCTTCCTCCAGCTCCAATAATATTTCCATCTTTCTTCCAGACGAATTTCGGTCTCGGGGCTGCTTCCGGATTACAAACAATGGTCATATTTCCTCCTTCAGACGCGTAACTCTCGGATTCCAAAGGTCGTTTTTTAAAAGATGGTTTCAAGGCTGCAAAAATTAAAAAGATGATAGACCAAACCTAAAAATAATTTTGTAAACAATTAACAGGATAGCCTAATTTTGTAACATTTTCAATATAGAAATCTTTTATAAATCTGTTAACAAAATTATAAAGTTAAACTTATTTAATTTATTATTCTTATAGCTGAAGGTCTAATTTAAAAAAAGGGGAAAAAGTGGCCTATTTAAGCCCAAAAAGTGACTAAAATTCACTAGTATTCATTAGTCATATCCTTTTGAATTTAAAGGAATTCGAAATAATTTGATTTATCAGACTTTAAAACACTTCAAATTAAATTAAAAAAAATTTAAATGAATTGTAAAAAATAAAGAAATGCAATTCAATGAAATTCAAGCTGATTTACACCAATTTTCAGAATTGAAAGCAATACGAAAATATGAAAAATGAATTGAATTCTATAAGATTTGATTTTAACAATACTTGCAAGATGAATTAAATAAAAATTACAATAAATTGTTTCACAAAGTATTATAAAAAAAGAACAAATTAACAAGAATTCAGGGATTTTTTAAATGATGTTCCTGATGTTCCATCAAATTATGAAAATCAATTAAAAATCCCTTGAAATCTTTTAAAATCTCTCAACATTTTTTAAAGCTCTTGAAAATTCATTGGATTTTTTGAAAATACCCTTAAATCTTTAGGATCTTTTGAAATCATTTCAAAAAACTTATAAATTTTTTTTGAAATGCCGTGAGATGATTCAAATCCTTTAAAATCTTTTGGAATACCTTCAAATTCTTGAAGTTTATTTTTAAAATCTTCGAATCTTTTAAAATAATGATTGAAACATATTTAAAAAAAAAACCTTAGACTTTTCTTATAAACACATAAATATTTCAAATCCTTTGACATCCCTTGAAACTTTTTTAAATAAATAGAAATCCTACGAAATCCATCAATTTATTAAAAAATCGAGTGCAGTTACATGAAATCTGATCTTAGCACCTGAAATCTTGAAAAAAATGATTAAAATACCTTAAGGGCTTTTAAACTTCCTTAAAATCCGAAATTCTAGTAGATTCTTTAAAACCGCATACTTTTATTTAAAATCCCTTCGAAATCTTTCGAAATTCCTTAAAACTTTTGAAAGTCTTTTAAACTATTTAAACCCCTTTTATAATTCCTAGAGAGTTCTAAAAATACCATAAAACCTTTTAAATCTTTCGAAATCATTTGAAACTTTATAAATCCCTTAAAAAATTCGTGGAAATTTTTTCTTAATACCATTAATTCTTTAAAATCCTTTGGAAACTTTAAAAAGTTTGTGAATATTTATTGAAATTTGGAGGGAAAAAAACCATTAAATTTTTAAATTCCTTTAAAATCCTTTCAAATTATTAAAATCTATTAGAATATCCTAAAATATTTCAAATATTTAAAAAATAATGTAATCTTTTGAAATTTACTTGGCATTAAAAAAAATACCATTAAATCTTTAAAATTCTTTGGAATGCCTGCCAATTATTGAAATCTATTAAAATTTCCGGAAATTTATTCAAAACTCATTGGAAATTTGATAAATACCCTAAAATCTTACAAATCTTCAAAAAAAATGTAAAGCTCTTAACATTTCTTGGGAATTTTTAATAATACCTTGAAACCTTCAAAATCTTTTGGAATCCCTTAAAATTATTGAAATATATTGGAAATTCCTTGAAACTTTTGAAAACTCATTGGAAGTTTTAAAAATATCCTAAAATTATAAAAATCCATTGAAATATACTCAAAGTTCATTGGCATTTTTTTAATACTCTACAATCATTCGAATCCTTTAAGGTTTTTTTACATTTCCTTGATTTTTTTTAAAATACCATACATTTTTTTAATCCATTAAAATCCACTCGTAGTTTATTGGAATTTTTGTAAATACCCTAAAATCTTTCAAAACTTAAAAAAATGTAAAGCTCGTAACATTTTCTTGGAATTTATTGAAATATTGAAATATATTGGAAATTCATTGGAATCTTTAAAAATATCCTAAAATGTTTAAAAAATCAATTGAAATCTACTCAAAATTCATTGGCATTTTTTTAAATACTCTAAAATCTTTCGAATCTTTAAAATCCTTTGAAATCCCTTATATTATTGAAATATATTAAACACCTATTGGAATTTTCAAAATACCCTCAAATATTTTTTATTCTTTTGTAATTCCTAGAAACTTTAAAACGTTTTTGAAAATTTCTTGGAAGTTTTAGAAATACCCTCAATTTTTGAAAGCCCCTTAATTCTTTAAAATACGTTTAAATTATTGAAATCGATTGAAACTTACTTAGAATCTTTCACAAAATTCTAAAATTCTTGAAATTATTTGAAATCCTATGAAATTCCTCAATTATTGTGAATAAATTCTGAGCTTTTAAAATACATTATAATCATTGAAATCCTCGAAAATCTGCTAAAATCTCTTTAAACCACGATGATTTTTTTAAATCCCTTCAAAATAAATAATTTTGTGGAAATTTCTTGAAAATGCCTTGGAATCTTTTTAGAATACCCATAAATATTTAATATCCTTTGAAAGCTTTTAAAATTCCTTGAAACTTTTTAAAACCCTTTAAAATGTCTTGGAAGTTTTAAAAATTACCTTAAACCTTTTAAATCCTTTAGAATACCTTCAAATGACTGAAATCTATTTAAAATACTAAGAAAACTTTTAATATACATCTTTTAAATCTTTTAAAACTGTTTAAAGCTCTTGAAATTTTCTTGGAATTTTTAAAAATACCATCAAATCTTTTAAATCTTTTTGAATCAGTTCAGATTGTTGAAATCCATTAAAAATCTTTGAATCTTTTAAAATGCCTTTAAAAATCTCAAAAGATTTCAAGAAACTGCATTAATAAGTATATACCAGAGTTCAATAAGGGTTAACTTTCGTGGCTATAAAGTGATTTGTCAAAAAAATAGACTAATTTTTTTTTAATGCCTTAAAACCTTTTAAAACTTTTCAAAGCTCTTACTGATTATTATTTATTACTTGGAATCTTTCACAATATTTGAAATCCCTCAATTATTTTGAATAAATTCTTTGAAATCCACTAAAACATTATGAAATCGCGTGAAAATAAAATAAATAAACTTTTTAAAGCTTTTGGAAAGCTTGATTATTCTTGAAAAAGTAGTTGACTTACACAAAACTCTTAACTGAGCAGAAGAGTATTTAGTCTTCAGTTGGTTCGTGGCTCCACATTGGTACATGGCCTGATCTTTCTCCGGATCGACTCTAAGGATCTTCATCACATTATCTTGAATGAAATATCGATCCCTATCCTCTGGTGGCAAATTGTATTCGTTTAACACTTCTCCATTTCTAAGCCACTTGTACGAAACATCGGGAATTCCGAAAGCTTCGCAGGTCCAGGTCAAGTCTCCTTGAAAGTCGACATGCTTATCCGTGAGAGGTATTGTAAAATTCGGGGCAGCTTGTATCGACAAAAGCACGGAGTTTTCTATTGACAGTCGTTCGTTCGTCGCTCGGCAAATATATTCGCCCTGATCTTCGACATTCACGTGCGGTATTATCAGCACTCGATTATAATTTGTCGAATAAGATCCTCGAGGTAAATCGGCGCCCTTTCTTGTCCAGTTATATGCAGGTACGGGACTGCACAAGAATTATTTTTTAATAAGTTACCTCTTTTTATTTAATTGTAGACTTTAGAGCCCAAAAAACTCTAAAAATAGGGTGTTTTTTTAAAAAGAAAATAGGCCAATAGTAGGGGAATAGGTTCTTTTTAATAAAATTAATGTAGATACTATCAAGTCTTCTAGTCCCTATGGAACAAAATATAGGGGCATGTTTCTTTTTTCAAAAAAATTAAAGGTAAATCAGAAAAGAATTCAAATAAATTGAAAAAAATGTGTAATACAAAAATTCAACTTATTTCTATAAAATTGGAATGAATTTACAGGAATTAAGAGTAAAAGAGAATAATTCCAGGAAATCCATAAAAATTCGAAGGGATTCAAACGAATGTTATTAATTTCTTAAATATTTAAGCTGACGTTAAAAAAACTTTACTATCAATCAAAGAATTGGAAATAAAAATTGTTAATAAAAAAATGCCATTGATTTCCGTCAGAATGGAATAAACTTTAAGAAATTAAGGGTAGAAGAGAATAATTCAATGAAATCCATAAACAGGCGAATTAAAAAAAAAATTCAAATAAATTGAAAACAATTTTAAGATATAAAAAAACTTGATTGAATTCAGTAACTTTGAATTGTTAGAAAAATTAAAGGGGATTCAAATAAAATATTGATCAAATGCTTAAGAATTCAAGGTGAGGTCAAAATACTTGGTCAATCAAATAAAAACTTTTTTAAATTCAAAAGGAACTCATTAAGGTAAGTAACATTGAGTAAATTCCATTGATTTTCGTAAAATAGGAATGAATTAAGAGGAAATAAAAAAAAGAAAAGGATTCGATGAAATTCCTCAAATTTCAACGTGAGCTGAAAAAAATTCAAGTTGAATATGATGAAATGTCCAAGAATTGACGGTGAGGTTAAAAAACCTCCAGGATCAATGAAATAAAAACTTTTTAAAATTAAAAAAAATCTAGTAAATAAAGTACAATTAAGTTGAACGAATCATACTGAATTTAAAAATATGAAAAAAATTATTGTATTGAGTAAGTTCAAAATTATTTTAGAAAAATTTTAAAAAATTTAAAAGAGTCTGATGAAATGCCTAAGAATTCAAGGTGAGTTTTGTAGACTCCAAGAGGAATTACGGTTTTTTTCTAGAAATCCATTAAATTGAGTTGAATTGAGTGAATTTAGAAGAATTCAAAAGAACTAAAAAGAATTTATTATAAACTAATGAGAATTCAGGGAAATTTTCAAATAAATGTTTGTGAATACATTTTATAAAATACAATAAAATATTATAAAATCCCGAGGAATTACATAAAATATGAGGATAGTACCCGAAATCCTAGAAAATTTATTAAAATGCCCGGAGAGCTCTTAAAACTCCATAAAATCATTCAACGCTCGGAAATCTTATATAATCTCTTGTAATATTCAAAATCCTTCGATATTTTCTGAACTTCTAGAAAATTCTTTACAACCGCATGAAAATTTTTTTAGTCCTGCATATTTTAAAATCTTTGAAATCCCTTCAAACTATTAAAATAAATAAAAAATTTCTGAAAATCGTTTAAAACTTCCAAAAATATTTCAAATTCTGTATCATTTAAAATCTCTTGAAATCTTTTAAAGTTCTTGAAAATGCCTGGAAATCTTTTGAAATGACTTAAAATATTTCAAATCATGTGAGATCCCATTAAATTATTAAAGTAAATTAAAAATTTCTTTGTAGTCCTTTTAAATAACTTAAAATATTGAATAGCAGTTCAGAATTAACTTCATTAATTTCCCACCATAAGAGATAAATATTCAACCAAAAAATTTGTTTTAAACTAAATAGTTGAATTTTCGACAAAAAATATGAATTTTCCATTAAAAAGTAAAATTCGTAAGCTAAGAGTTAAAAAAGCAACTGAAATGATAAATTTTCAACTTAGAATAGAATAGTAAAATTTTCAGTTATAAAAATGAATTTTCAACCAACAAGATTAAATTTCTACAAAAAAAAGACGAATTGTCAATCAAATAGTGAATTTTTAAAAACTAAAATAATAAGAAATTAATTTTCAACCAAGTAGTGGAAAATTCAACAATAAAAAAATTAATTTTTAACAACAAAGGCAATAGTTAAATTTCTGGAAGATAAAAATATTTAAATTTTCAATCAAGGAGATTAATGTTTAAATAAAACAGTGCCATTTAAGCCAAAAAGATGTATTTTCTACCAAATGGTTGTAAATTCAACCAAAAAAGATTAATTTTCAACCCAATAATAGGAATTTAAAAAAAAAGTTAATTTTCAACCAAATAATTTAATTTTCTATTCGAATGGTGAACTTTTAAACCAAAAAGAACAAGTTTTTACAAAACACTTGTATTGTGTACCCAATAATACTAAATTTTAATAATTAATAATTTCAAGCAAAAAACGCGATTTTTCTATCAAATGGTTGAACTTTTGACCGGAAAATATGAGCTTTCTACCAAAATTGTTAAATTTTCAAAGTAAAAAGAAGAACTTTCAAACACTTACATTTTTAACTAAAAAATATCAATTTTCAACCAAAAATGGAAGTCAAATTTTCAGTTTAATCAATTATATTCCTGTATAATAAATAAATTTTCTAAAAAAAATTTTACATTTTCTACCAGAATAGATATATTTTAAACCCAAAAAAAAATTTTTCAGCCAAAGAGATGAAAAATATACAAAATACATTCACTTTTTGCGCAAAAACATTAAATTTCAATGAAAAATATCATATTTTAATCAAACAGTTGAATTTTGTTACCAAACTATTTAAATTACAAGAAAAAAAGATCAAATTTCTACCACACCGTTGTTTCATAATCTGACAATATGAATTTTCATAAAAAGTTCTTTTTTCAAATAAAAAGTGGAGTTTTTAACAAAAAGATAAATGAATTATTAACCCAAACATATTATTGTTCAACCTAAAACGAATTTTAACAAAATAGCTGAATTTTCAATCAAATAGTTAACTTTAAACTAAAGATCTATTTTCAACCAAAATGGCTGTCAAATTTTCAGTTAAAAAATTTAATTCAGCAAAAAAAACTTACTTTCTACAATAGTTCAATTTTAAATAAAAAAATTAATTTCCAATCCAATAATGAGTTTTTTTTTTTTACCAAAAAATAGATGGATTTTCAATCTAAAAAGAAGAATTTTCCACAAAATAGTTAAATTTTTAACTAGAAAAAAATAATTTTTACTAAAAAATGGAATAGTAAATTTTTCAATAAAAAATTATTTTATTCACAAAAAAAGAACGAATTTTTACAACCAAATAGTTACATTTTTAAAACAAAAAATGAATTTTTAATGAAGTGTTTCTACTTTCTACAAATTTAAACTAATTAGTTCAATCTTCAACAAAATCAGAATACTTTTAAGCAAACAGCTGCACTATTAATCCAAATACATGAATATTTAAACTAAAAGACAAATTTGTACCTAAAAAAACACTTTTCATACGAAAAATTTCAACCAAATTAATAAATGTCAAGTAAAAACGGCGAATTTTCTACAAAATCATTGAATTTTCAACCCGAAAATATCAATTTTCAACAAACTTCTAATTTGAAACAAAATACTTCAATTTTCAACCAAAAATAGATGAATTTTCTTACTGGTTTTTATTGATTCAGTTCGCATTCGAAAAAATTTAGTTAGAAAAAACGAGTAAAGAAGAAAAATGGTGAGTTTCTTGCAAACAGATAAAAAAAGAAGGATTTTTTAATGTTTAATAATTTATCGAATAAAACTTACTATCCAAATGCAATACACTCCAGCCTGACTTCTTCACCTGCAATTGGAGCTTCAGGGAAAGCCTTCGGGAAATTATTCGGGAACTTCAGTTGCTGGAAAGAAGCTAAAACATAAAAACCAAGTTCATTAGATTCATACAGATTTAAATATAAAATATAATTCCAGGCCTCACAGTCCCTATAGGATAAAATATAGGGCCCAAAGGGTACACTTTATCACTACTTTTTGTCCGAAAATTTCAGAACAATTCAAGTTACATTCATAAGAATGCAAATTAAGTTTAAAAATGTTTGACAATTCCGTTCATTTCCCAAAAGCTGGAATGAATTTAAAGGGATTTAAGATAAAAGAGAAGATTTTGATCAAATTCATAAAAATTGGTGAATTAAAAAAAATCAAATGAATTTGAAACAATTTGAAAATAGAAAAAAACTTATTGAATTCAGTACTTTTGAAGAATAATTCAAGGGAATACAGGATTCAAGTAAATTAAAAAAATTACAAAGCATTTAAAATAATTCAGGGTGAATTCCAAAATTTTCCAATCTTTGAAACGCTACTAATTTCTAATAAAAGAGCTGACGAATGACTACAAAACAATTCAAGGTAAATTCAAAAAAATTCAAATTAATTTCAATAATTCCAAGAATCGACAAAAATTTCATTGATTACAACAAATTTTGAGAGAATTTAGATAAATTTAAAAGAAATTAGAAGAATTAGATCAATTTCATCAAAAATCAAGCTGAATTTAAAAAGCAATCGAGAAATTTACATTATGATTTTCAATGCTCCACATTAATGATGCAATCAATGAACTTAAAATTGTTTTAAATTATATTATTTAAGCAATTTTAAGCTGAAAACACCCAAAGTTGAACATTTCTTTAAATGAACAATTCCGTAATTAGAAGTTAAATTACTCTCATCTTGAATATTTTGAACATCTTTGAAAAGCTGCAAAATTTTATTTAAAAATTTTGAGAAATCTAGAAGTATTTTTAAATTTTTCCAAATTAAATTAATTTTGAAACTTTTTCCGAACTTCCATAAACATGTTTTACAACTAATCGAATATTTCCTATAATTTTTAGAAAATCCTGCAAATTCCAAAAAACTTCCTCAAAACCTTCCACATTCTTTTTTTTCAGGTTTAAATTGTTTACTTTGAAATATCAGGTTTTAATTTACTCGTCTCAATTGAACAGTCAAATAATGTTAAATATTAAATAATTATCCGTCGTCTTAATTAAAAAAAATTAATTGAATGTGTTAAAAATGGAATACTTTAGACTGAAATAATATTGTAAATTTAATTCAAGCCTTCATTAAGAATATATAATTATGAAGTTATTTTTAAGTTAGAGACAGTTTATGATTTTGTTGGAAGTTAAAATCTGAAAATTCTTAAATTTTGAACGGATTCAGAATCGTTTTGTCAAATCAATGTTTACTTGCTTAAGTCTTCAGGACTGCTTCTTGAAATTATTTAAATTAAAACTGTATGCCTAAAAATAAAAATGTTTAATTTTTTAAAAGTAAAAGATTTTCGAAATTGAACTTGGAAAGATTTTCTTTTCTAAAAATTTGTAAAATTCCTGGTCAAGAAATAAATTCACTATCATTTCCCGGTTTCCCGGTTCAACGGCCACCCTCTGAATATATAGTAGAATAAGAGATATCGGGGTCGATCTGTGAGGCCTGTAATGTCAAAATCAAATTATTTGCTCACAATGAGGATCGACTTTCAGAGGGAAGAAAGGTCCGTTTCGTCCATTATCCGAAGCAGTGCTCTGCACATTGCAAGAGTACTTTCCACGATCAATCGGCTCCAAAGCCGAAAAGTACAAGGCCCCATCATAAGACACAAACACCCTCTTATCTTCCTCAACAAAATTCGGGAAATAGTCGCGAGCCCAGTAGTATTTCACGCCCGGATAATGCTGCGGCGGATCGCAATAAACAGCTTTTCCCCAATTCTGATCACCCCGTTCATCTGGCCGTTTCAAGTTAAATTCCATTATATACCCAAAAGCAAGATCCACACTTTCAGATCTAATCGAGCCAAAGTCGTTCGTTGCCCGGCAATGATATGATCCTCGATCCAAGGTCTGATTTGGATTGTAGATTATCAATAAACCACCACTCAAGGTGTATCGACTATTCGATAGAGGATCAATTTTGGTAGCGACGAGCCTATCATTCTCGTACTGTTCCTTGAACCATTCATAAGTCGGAGTTGGATAACCACCAGCGAGGCAACTCAGGGAAACATCGTTGTTGACTTTCTCTTTCGAGAAATCGAAAACAGTGCTCACGGGTTGTTTAATAAAATAAGGGCCTCGGGGAATTTGTAGAGGATTGTCGATGTCAATTCCGTATTGATAGGTGCGATCATCTTCCACCAGATTGTGAAGAACTGCAATGGGAGCTTCGCAAATGTAGAGCAGCTCATCATGCCCTGTGAGTTTTTCCAGGCCCCATCGTTTCAGGCTGTTGCTAAATGAATAGGCGAGAAAATCTCGGCCATAAATGCCGTCATTTGGCTCGGGGAGGAAGGCGTTGTCCATGTTGATGAGCTGGGAGTTGTCACCTTCGTTCGACCAGTAACCGCCCTGTAATCTCACTCCGGTGTACCACTTTCGATGCTGCGGATCCTGCCATTGTAGTTGATAAAGGAGGAAGCCGTGCTCCTCCAGGGAATTGATTGTCACCAGGTCGCTCTGATAGGCCTGACAATTTCTCCTCGCATCGTCTCGAACCCTGATCGGACTTTTTATGAACCGATAACAGGATTCTTGAAACCGGATCCAGTGTTGAGGACACTGGTATTCTTGTTCCTCGTAGTAGTTCTGGGCAGAGATGGATGACAATGTGGTCAGAAGTATGACCACCAGGTGGAAGCGCTTCATTGTACTTCCCGGTACACTGAAAAAAAATGTTTTTGGATCATCCGTTAATTCTATTTTATATTAACAAATTAACAGGGTTGTTTAACCAATGGATGAGTTTAAATTCCCGGTCAACTGTTCATTTTTCCCTGCCAATTTAAAAAAATTTACAAGATTTGAATGTAAGTTAAATCCAGTACAGACCACAAGTTTGAATACAATTCTCTTTTGATGGTTAAGTTTCCTTAATTTTAAATATTTCAGAGCTAAAAATCTTTTCTCTTTAAAGGATTTAAGGCTCTCAACATTCTGTAAAAAATTAAATGAATGAAGGCTGAAGCCTATTATCTCTATTTTTTAAATACATTTTGCAAGAATAGTGTTCATGAAGTTTTTATCAAATTTCCGCAAAATTTACATTATTCAATTTTTATTCTTATTTGCCTACAAATAAGAAGTTTTCAAATTTTTCCAACTTTTTTATTACAACTTCAAGTCTTTGCAATTCAAAAAGGCAAATTCCAAGATTTATACTTATAAACTGCTACGATGCTGCGGAAAAATAGCTTCAAAATGAGCCGAAGAACATTAAAAAATATTGATTATTTAAGGAAGTTATTGAAAGTTTAAGAAAATATTGAAATATGCGCTATTATTGCAATATCTACTTGAATAATAGACAAATAGACTGATCAAAAAAGAAGTGTACTTTTGGCCCGTGCTGTCTGTTGCACTGAAATTTCCTTAGATTTTATTAAATTACAATTACATGATCTTTCTTCTATGGAAAAAAGGTTTCAAAAATTTCACAAAGATTTCAAGTAGGTCAGAAGGCTCCCAAAATGTTACAAAGATTCAATAACATTTACACAGAAAGCAAAGCTTTACAAAGGTTTCACTGATTTTTAAAATATTTCACCGGAAGTTTAAAGATTTTGAAAGTTCTCGCAGATTAAAGAAAGATTCCATCAAACAGTCAATGTTTTCAAATGAATTTAGAAGATTTTTTAAGTATTAAAGGTGCTAAAAAATGTTTAAAACGTTGAAATGTTTGTATACACAAACCCCGGAAAAATATTCCCTGACAATTCCGGGTTTTTTCTAGGGTTAAGTCAGAGTCTAGGGATTCAATTATTATGTTTAATTCAGGAAGCTTTGAAAAATTATATTACAAGACATTCTTAAATACATTAGCACCAACGATTAATTAAATAATACTAAAAATATGATTAACAATTTCTCGAATTTGTTACCAAAGTTCATGAATTTCAATAATAATCTAAACAGATTTTTATTATATCTTCTCATACTTAAAATTTAGAGCATATTTAGGTAAAATTAATGTGGGTATTATATTAAATTTAATTAAAATCCCTTGAAATTCGAACTTTTTAAGTAAAAAATATTGCTTTTTCAATACGATAGATGAATTTTTAACTAAATATTTGAATCTTCAACCCAAAAAATAAATTTTTCAACAAAACACATAAATTCTCAATCAAATAGTTGAATTTTAAATAAAAAAGAATTCATTTCCAACCAAAAAGTTTAATTTTACCAAAAAAGATCAGTTTTCAACGAGAAAAGGAATAGTTGATCAGTTAAATTTCCAGTTAAAAAATGGATTTTTTACAAACAAAAAAAACAAACTTTCAACCAAGTGATCAATTTTCAACTAAAATTATTTTTAAACCAAAAAGATTAATTTCTACCAAAGAAGAAATTTTAATTAAAAAGGCAATTTTCTAACCAAAAATCAAATGTTTAAAATTTTTAAACGTTTAAATGAATTTTTAACTAAAATTATGAATATTTAACTCGAACACTTAAATCTTCATCCAAAAAGATGATTTTTCAATAAAGAAAAAATTTTTAAATCAAGAAAATTAGTTGCTACCAAAAAAGACGAATTTTTAACAAAATATATCAATTTCAATCTAAAAAGGATAAATTATTCACCAAAAATTAAAATCTTCAAATAAAAAAATTAGTTTTTAACAAAAGATTATATAAAATATTAATTGAAACCAAAATAGAGGTGTTATTAATAATTTCAATTAATTAAAAAATTCCAAGTTAATTATTTTTACGAACAAATTGAAAAAGATGAATTTACATCAAAATACATGAATTTTTAACCAGGTACTCAAATTTTCAACCACAAATAGAAAAGTTAAATTTTCAGTTATAAAATTAATTTGAAAAAAAAAATAAATAAATAAATAAATATGTAATATAAATCTGCTTTCACAAATAAAAAATCCTAGATACTCAATTTTATATGGCAAATTAAAAAAATTAAGCAAGTTCTCGAACAAACTACCAGACATTTTTAGACATTTAAAAATCCCTTAAGAATTAAACTGATCAGTAAGTTCAGTATTTCAAAAAATTTTGAACAAAATTATTATACAATATTTATCAATGTGAAAAAATTTAGAATATAAAAATAAATTTAATTAAAATTACACTTTTTGTGGATGATTATGAAACGATCTTTTTAGATTATTACAAAACTAAATAGGAAACGAAACCATTGAACAAATTTTAATGTATTTCTAAAATTATAAAATATATCATTCATTCTTTCTACGAAAAATTAAATAAAAAGATTTCCGTCAAGTAAATGAGGTAAAATTATTTGGACTCAATTAAAAGAACTCTTATAATATTGATAAGCGAAAATTACAGATTAGAAACGAATCACGAGTTAGGTAACACTTAAAAAAATTTAATTTAGGATCGAAAACAAATGTCTATTTTGGATAAAATTATTCATGAAAAAAAATTGTTTTTTCGATCTTAAATTAAAATAACACTGACAATGCTCTGATCCCATTGATTAGTAATCGTATACACCACGTTGCTGGGAAAACTTTATGAGTGAACTCCAACTAAAATTTGGGTCAAAAGGTTTCTAAAACAGCACAAATTTCAGGGAAATGCACTTCTTGATGCCTAAATAGTAATGACTTTTAAGTAATTTAGACAAAAAGCATCATCACTTAACATATTAGTCATAAATGCCATAAGTGTGATGACAGTTAATGGGAGGGGACAGGGAGTGGCTTTGTTGCCGCAGAATCAAGCCTTTAAATCACCAACATTTAATTCGTAAATCCAAATTTGATTAAAAAATTAAACTAATCGAAGAGACAAAAAATATTAGTTTTATTTACCTGCCGTTATTCTTTGTTGTGACATGAAAATGAAATTAATCGGCCGCGTCCTAATAATGAGGCCTCGCGTCAACGCAACAATCGTGAATGGAGTTAGGCGAATGACGTCGGCCACTACAGTGTTACCAACAGAGGAATTTACCACTCACCAGAGTGCGCGATCTGTTCTTGTCAATGTTCCGCGAAAATTCAAATTGGATAATTTAAAAATTGCTTTTTTTTACACTAATCAATAATAAAAGCTTATAGTTTATTTATAAAACTAGATGTAAATGTAATTTATTAAGTTTCTATAGAGAAAATTAACTATTTTAATTACTGGTTAGTTTTTTGCTCAGTTCTGAATTTTAAAAATATAACATTATTTTCTACAGAAAGAACGTTTCTTGACTTGAAAATTAACGATTTGATTTTTCTTTCATTAAAAATCTTTCTTTTCTGAAGTGCTTTTGATTTAAAATTAAAAAAAAAAATTTTTTAAACTAACTCTTTAGTTAAGAGATAAAATACTTTGTTAATCAATTATTTTATTGTTTGCAGTCTCTTCCGTTAAAAATTGGACTATTTTGTAGAAAATAAAGTTTTCTTTTTGTTGTTGTTGAAAATAATTTTTTTAAACTCAAAAGGTAACTATTTTAATTTTGGTTGAAAATTAATATTTCTGTTTGAAAATTCAACAATTAGTTGGTCCTTTTTCGCTAAATTCAACTTTTTGGTTGAATTCAACTTTTTTCCTTGAAAATTTATCATTTTCATTGGAAATACAATTTTTTGCCTGAAAAACTATTTTGTTGTTTTTAAATAATCATCTGTTTTAATAAAAATTTAACTATTATGTTGAAAGTTCAATTTTTATTTTATTTTATTTTTTGTTGAAAATTGATCTTTTTATTTGAAAATTCAGCCAAAAATTCTACCTTTTTGGTTGAATTCAATTTTTTCGATTGAACTCAATTTCTGTTTGAGACTTCATCTTTTTGGTTGAAAATACAACTACTTAATTAAAAGATGAACTAATTTATGAAAAATTAATTTTTTTTAAGATTCATCTTATTTTTTGAAAATTTAACTATTCTGTTGAAAATTCATTTTTATTGATGCGAATTTATTTTTAAAACTTTAATTTAAAAAAAAAAATATATATATATATTTTTTTTTTTTTAAAATTGACATTTTTATTTCATAAATCTACTAAAAATTCGTACATTTTGAGTGAATTCAACTTTTTGCGTAGAGAATTAAGCTTTTTGGTTTAAAATACAAATG
>JAAAKG020216939.1:0-22004 GCA_010014905.2 Druon quercuslanigerum
CGGCTCAGGGATCGAACCCCGGACCTCTGAGGTGAAGTCCGAGCGTCTAACCACTGAGCCACCGAGGCTCTTAAAATGCTAGAAGTCTGTATGATTGTTTAATGTTGCTAGAAATTCCACTTTTAATTGTTTCCAAGTAACCAAATCGAATTCAGAATGTATTATCACATCATGATCATATCTTGCACATCATTTATTAAAATTGATTTAATTATTGATATGTTTTGATTGAAACACCAAAGCTTCACATTTACATGTTTGCTTGGAGATTATTTAATTTAGGAAAATTTTGTATCGCTGTAATTAGTCTAATCGAATTTTAGGTTTATATTTTTTTTAAATAAATAAATGATTATCAGGTATGTAAAACCACAGCAGGATTTAATCACGCAGTTAAAAATGCAGCGAAACCAGTGGCTACTGCTTAAAGCTTAATTAGTATCCTTCTCAAATCCTTTATAAAAATTCTAGAGGCTGTAATACCAAATTGAATGTCAACTTGTGGTTTGAGGACATCTGCAGTTATGACAGCTTTAATTTTTTTTGAAACCTGGTTAAAGCAAGGTGGATTGTCAGGAGGTTATAATTGGTTTGCATGATCACTTTAAATCTGCTCAGATTGATCTGTCATGTATAAATAAATTTAACTTGAATATAAATATTGATAAAATCCACCAATTTAGGTTTTATCTTATTGTTTTGTATTCTCCATCAGAATTGACAATTCAAAATACTAAATCTATTGTCACTGCCCTACAGGAAAATTAATCATTTAAAAATTAACAGCTTATTATTCTGGGAAATTTTAGCATTCCGATTTATAGTGGCTCTTAGATGGGTTGTCATTTTGGTATTAAGGTTGCGGTTTGTGCATAGTGTGATAAACACTTACCAGTCTGCTGTCTTACCTTAATGCTCTTAAAAAAATTTTAATAAATTGTATTCGGAATCATACACATTTTAAAGATGATGGAAATCAATAAAAGATTGTAATTATAGTTTACGCACTTAGGCGTGAAATATTTCTTTTCAGCAATATAATTCTGCATGTATCTCAATGTATTTTAGGATACCTTCTAGTATTTATCCAGTTATCAAAAAAAAATTAGTTTTAATTTTTATACTGAGTAATTTAGAACAATTAATTGATTATGATTTCTTAATTTTTCCCTTCTTATTTAAAATTATTCGTTTATGATTTTTGGCATCACAAAAATAATGAGAATTAAATGTAATACGAGATAAGCGATAAGAATCAATTGTTTATCAAAATATCTGTGGCATTAATATTTTTAAGCTAGCCTCTACTCATGTAACAAATTTTCTTTCATTGGAATAATTTATGAAATATAAATATGGCTATCGCAGAAGGATAAAAATTACACCTAAAATTTGTGACCTTAAAATACTAAGTAGCCGCGCTATTAACCTAATTCTTCATCACGTAGACACCAGTTTACCCTCTAATCGCAAAGAATGAAGATCGTGTATAATCTGGTCTTAACTTTGACGGTGATCCTTAATTCCATTGGTGAATATAATGCTATACTATACCTATAATTTTGAAAATGTTTTTTAGTTTCTATAAAATAACAATTGGTGTGTTGTTCTCTGCATTTGATCCCAATTGCTATTTTTTCCAAACTATATTTAAGTGTGTTCGATACTACCACGTTAGTAAAATAGACCACTGGAAAGGCTTATAAAAATATACCATACGCCTTATACCATACCTTATAAAAATTACCATACGCTGAACAAACAAAAATCAATATTATGAATTAGTATATGCTTTTGGCCCCATCTGATTCGATTCTGGCTTGTAGCTCGGTACGGGACTTTTAATTTCAGGGCGTGGCTCGCGCTTTTTCGTGATGCCGTGTCTTTTTACTTTACACCAGAAAACTCGATGGCTTATTGGCCTATAATATACAAAACACCTATTATTAACCCTTTGTCTTTAAATCCTGGTCTCTCATATCCGGGCCAAAGCGGTTCCAGTTAATAGTTTTCCCAAATGGGAAAGGAGGCCGCTGCGATCATCACCCAATCAAAGTTATGTAACCGATTTCCGAGTTTGTTAGTCCCTAATAGTCCCAGTCCCTTTTGAACATTTGCGGTAAACAGGTTAAGTTTGGAAAGGACGCAAAAGACCTTCCTTTACATGCGGCGTATAAGAAACTCGCAGTAGAGTGAAATTTCTTTTTTGCTTTGAACTGGTTTTTTTATAATCAAATGTGTGAATACTATTAGGATAGTCATACTTTATTGAAAATAATATCATTTACCCATATAAAGAAAAGTTTTTTAATAATAAAATGTGTAAATACTAGTGCCTGAAACACGATTTATTAATCTTCTTTAACTGTCAAAACCTAACATACATAAATTGATGCCCCTATTATCATTTATCTTGTACAGTTATTTAGTCAATATACTTAGCTCTTGATATCGAATAAGTCACTTGCAATTAACATAATAATACATGCGCTTACACATATGAATTTGTTTTTTTTCTTCAAATTTTGGTTAAAAATAAGTACAATTATTACTCAGCCAATTGATACGAATTGTTACCGTTATAATTTGATACTTGATAAGTTCCTTCAAATAAATTCAAAGACTTTCTCTTAACCTTATGTAATGCATCCGATTGTTTTGGTTCATGAGAATAAAAAAATAATGATTAAAATCAACTATCCAAAAAAGTTGTATAATCATTTTTTCAAATTTAGCCTGATGTTACATTCTTCCTAAAAGTAAGTCTGATTTAAATTATTCTTGTAGTTAACAGTTGTTTCTGTTTTCAAATTGTGTTCTTATTTTTATTTTAGTTTCGTTCTTCGTTCCATTGATATTTCTTGAAATAATCCTTATATTTGGTTTCCTTATTGCGTTATGTCCAACTTCATGTCTAAACTGGTCTTATCGTTTTCGTGCCATCTTTCTCTCTTACACATAGTCTTGTTGCTCGGTTTCCTACTTTTATTTTCTCGTCTCGTCAGTCCGCGTTCGCCAAGGAACAAGTTTTTTAGTGTTCAAAACATTGGTCCTGTCGAGACAGACTTTTTGATTAATTAATTCAGCTTATGTGCGACGACTATGCACACTAATTCTGGTAGAGCTTTTTAGAGTCAAACTGAATTCGTATTTGTGACTTTTTGACTGAATTGTTTTTGACTGATTGTATTCGCAAACTTTCATTTTTACATGTGTCGATTGTTTCCTGTTCACAATGTCTATTTCTAGTTATTTTTTCGAGCAAACCCAGCTTTACTCTCGGTTTTAAACGGCTTTTGAAAATAATTAAGAATTAAAATAGATTACTAAAGGAACTTTGATCTCAAAACTTGAGACTTTGGAGAAAAATTGTACATGTTTTCATGCTTAACATTGGGAGTTAGTAAAGGTTCGCAATCAAGAAGCATGTCTTATCTCGAAGGAGCCTTTCTGGGCGAAATGGAAAAACTCTCAAATGACTTTGCTTCTACGTCTATGAATGATTTAGCTCCACAATTCGCTGGATTATCGTATCGATGAATGCCAAAATTGTGATTTCCTAAATTCTCTAGGAATTACACAAAGTAGAAAAATTTTAAAGATTTGTTTACATATTTATTTCATTCAAATTCTTAAGTCGCGTCAGTATAAAATCTTCGTCACTTGAAATCCACTCTTACAAATGAAGTGGCTCAATTTCCACATCGAATTCCGATAACTCAAGGCATTTATCATCGTTGCTGTGACCTACTCTTGGAGCGCTTTCAGGATAAAAGAGTTCTTATTAGCTCTCATTTGGCTGAGCTTTTTTTATTTCAGCCAATGAAAGCTGATTTTTCGAGTATCTTAAAAGAGGTTTATAATGCGACGGTTGATAACATCCAGGCTTTATCTGCCTTGGAAGAACCGGTGGGCGAATGTTCATCATGGCTAGTATATATTACTGTAGACTAGTTAGATCATCAGTGTCGTCGCGATTTCGCCGATTTCCACTACAGCCAACGTTGCAGAGCAGCCAGTAAAGTAATATCCATCTAAGGAGCAGCTAACAAAGAAGCCACAGGACAGAAAGTGCTTTTTCTGTCGTGAGCTGCATTATCTAATGTCGTGTCCGCAGTTTCAAAGTCAGTCTGTAGCACAAAAAAGATTCCATTGTTCAAAGAAAATTGTGTACACATTGTTTAGGTTCTCATTTATTTTTTTTTTCATTAATTTATTTCTTCAGGCTCAGGAGAGTCTTTTTCGACTATGTCAACTACATCTTTCATACCTCATCATGCATAATCTACGCATGCGGTTTCAGTAATGCAGATTACTCAGAAAAAATCAACATTGGTTCTCCTGAAACGAGCAATGGTCAATGTGACCATATCATCTTATCATACAAAGTGTGTTCGAGCATTTATCGGTCAAAGCTTAGAGGTATCCATAATCTCTCGGACCCTTGCTCAAAGTCCAAAGCTCCCTGTTTTTCTCCTAGACACTGTAGAAAGAAAGTCGGGAACGTCCCGTGGATCAGTCAAAGTCGGTGTCTCACCAAGGTTTGATTCTAGCTTTAAACTTCAAGTCAGGGCTCTTGTGCTTCCAAAGTTGATTTCTAAATCATTATATTATTATATATTATATAACTACTCTCTAAATAGATTAGATCTTTCATAAAGTGTTCTTCTTGTTTATTAAATCAAAAGAAAATCATGCTAATCAAATAAAACCCAGCACGGAAATAAATATTATGTGTTTGTAACGTAACCAATAAAATTTTTTATGTCAAAACTTCTGATGGAAAACCCTGAGAAAAAATACTTTTTCTTTATGTCTCCGTCGAAAGTACCTATCTTCAGCTTCAATTTTAAAACAGAAGGCCGAAGATTTGTGCATTAGTAAGATTACACCCATATCCTCTGTCACAGCGGAAGCAAAACATTTTATTGTACACACCGATGCATTTCCGTCTGCCAGTAGAGTCGCTAACAGCTGTCACTCGTTTTACGTGTAACCGGTGCTCCCAACAACAGCCCCTCGCACTACTGCACATACGACAAATAAGGCGCTTCATTGGCTGCCGTTCGCGCGTTTATTTGAAATGTTAAATATTACAGGTTTAATTTTTCATTAGTGATTTAAAATTAGTATATTTGAATTTGTTAAAGTCGCACATGGATAGTTTTAAATATATTCTGAGCATTGATTTCTATATATCAGTCAGTATAAATTGAAATGTGATATCAACTATCAAAACAAAAAACAGAAAAAATCCAATGATTTGTGAGCATCTGAAAGAGGAGCTGAAATAAGGAACAAAAGTTAAACTTGGCCACAAAACGGGCTGTCTGCTGGAACGTGGTTGTATTGTTTATAATGATTAAAAATGTAATTATTAAACTTACTTTCTACTGGCTGCAAAGAAAGGTAGTATATACCACTATTAGAGAGGGAGCTAAATGGACCTCCAGCTTGCTGATCGAGTGGATACGCTTGTATGTCAAGTAATGTCGCATTCAACACTATCGGCGGGGGCCGATTGAGGAGGGGTTAGTAGGATTTTTTGACGCATTAGTCTAAGCGAAAATAAATGTGAGTCGACTCTAAATAAACCAATGTTCATTTCACCTAATCAGCTTTAGAATTGTACATTCCACATCATAAAATTGGTAATAAATATACATATACTCTAAGACACCATGTTAATTTACGAATGATATTTTTCACCATCTTTAAAATCGCCAGAGAATTTTCACTTCCCTTGCCTGTTTAAATCAGGCAGCGGATCTTTCACCGTGGAATTGAAAATTTTGAAAATCTGCAAATACCAGATGCGTCGCCTAGGTTAATTTATTGCATATATAATTTTCTTGGATAAATAAATGTTTAAATTTCATCAACGAGGATCAAAGTATTATTGATTTTTTTTAATTTTGACCTCCAGAAGACAAAATTCGCTTAGATTGAAAGCAGAAGTAAAAAAGGTTACCTTAATAAAACGCCAAGTGTCTTTAATTAAAATGCAAATATATTATTTTTTTAATTACATAATTTAAAAGTATTTATAAGCTGAAAGCATATACTTTTCACACATGCACTTAAAATAAAGAATGCATTGCATGTATTACTTCTTCTTTCAGAGTTAAGTTCCCAGTTTGAATGTTTGCCTAATGGCGCCCCTATTCCTGGTATTCCTCGTGGCGGACCATCTACTTTGTCTTCTTTTTTTCTTCTGTTTCTCATTCTTCATCTTCTGGCAAATAACATTCTCCTGCTAGTTCTCTTTCTCTTGCCAGACCTCATTCTCCGATCAGGTCTCCTGCTCCTGTCGAAACTACTGTTCGTCTAAGATCACGGTGTCCTCCATCCAAATTTAGAGAACCACGTACCAGGTTTATAACTTCTGACGGCAGTACACATGGGCCTGAACAACTAGAATTTATTCGCTTTGTTCCTGTTAATAATCCGAACCGGATATTTGAACTTCGAAGCTACACTTTTCCTGAGGATAAACCAATTCAACTACTTACAGGACGGAGTCTCTATAAGTCCATGCCAACCCAAGAACAAACTGTATTATCAACAATCGATGGTGAGGTGTTTGCTATATTTGACTCTTCTACTAATGTTCTCGCTGGTATATATACATATGTGCCTCGGAGCCGCGGTAAAAGACGAGCAAAAATCAACATGAAAAGTGGCAAGATTACCCCACTGACGACAGATGAAACGAAGGATGCTCCAGTAGGAATTCGTCGTCCATTGTTCGAATATTTTAGGATAAAGCATGAAATCTACGCTTAGGAGTAGAATAATTTTCATGCTATAAGGTGACGGAAAATTCTGTATAATTCCTTAAATGAATTTTAATAAAGAACCCAAGAATTTTGAAATTTGATTCAAATTATGTTTAAATCCTTTCGATTCACCCTAAACTCTTTTTAAATTCCTGGAAATCGCCTGACTCAAATAAATCCTTTTTTGGATTTTAAACTTTTTGTAATTCATTTTCAAAACGTTTAAATCTTGCTCGAATTCTTTAGGATTTTATCAGATTCTTATTTACTAATTCTAATTGCTCTTATTCATTTCAGTTCAATTGGACCTTTCGGGATTTCTAACATCTAGGTCTTTCCACTTGAATATTCCTAATTTATATTACTTTCATAAGAAATTTATCGGATTTTCTGAAATTCTAATTTTTTCGGAAACTTGACTGCCTCAAATTTAAAATTATATTTTTTTACGAAATATCCTTTTTAAATGAAAAAACTGTAAATCTATAGAGGAATTTCCTCTCTTAATTATAGTGTCTCAAGAAGATAGTACTTTAAGCTTTCCAAAACGTACGAAAAAAGATTGAAAATTTTAATCTTAAATAGTCTACTGGCTAGTTTATATTTAAAGTATAGGTCTAAACCTAGGGCAGACCTGGTTTTTTCCCTAGACACTTGGAGCAGGTCCTAAGAACAAAATTTAACTTAAACTTAGTCATCTAAAACATTTAAAACTTTATAATTTATAATCGGAATCATACAAATTTTGAAGATGATAAGAATCAATAAAATGTAGACATTTTTATTCGTACATCTGGCGTGCAAGATATTCATTTCCTGCAGTCAAATTCTTAATATATGTAGATATGTTTTAGGGTAGCTTCTGATGTTTTTCCCGTCATCAAACAAGATTTTAGAATTAAGGATATTATACAGAGTAATTTAAAAAAATCAATCGGTTGACAATTGCCACCAGTTTGTACGCAAAAATCCATTACTGTATTGATATTATCTGTTTAAAAAAAATAAAGTAATTTAGAATATTTTCATTGTTTGTTTTATTTTTCTTTATTTACTAAATTATTTTTTTATGCTTTTAGGCATTATGAAAATAGTTTTCTATGAATTCATTTTAATCTTAATCACTTCAGGTATAATAATGAAAAATAATGCTGATAAAAATGAAGCTATAAAAATCAAATATTTACTGAAATATATGTAGCCTTATTACTTCTATGCTAGCATCTACTCATGTAAAGAGATTTCTTTCCTTAGACTGATTTATGAAATATAAATCTGAATATCTCTTAAAGTCTAAAATCTACGAATTTAGAATTTTAATTAGCTACAATTTCAGTCAAATTCTTCATTAACGCATAATATAGGTTTCCCTCTAATTGAACAAAATGAGGATTGCTTATACTATGGTCTTTACCTTCATTGTCATCTTTATTTCTATTGGTGAATATATTAATATAATATTTTTATTCTTTTATATTATTTTCTAAACTCTATTTCAGTTTGTTCGAAGCTATTGCGGTAGTAAAGTGCTCAGCTGGAAAATTTTATGGAAATAAATATAAAACTTTTTATTAAATTGAACACCAAAAATCTTTGAACTTTACCACTATTATATTTGTACCTGGCGTCGCTACCTTTTACTAATTTTATGTTGAGTTGAAGTGTTGCCATATGGCGTATAAACAAAAATCAATATAAATTAATATCTGCTTGTAGCACCATCTGATTGCATTCTGACTTGAAGCTCGGGACTTGACTTATAATTTCAAGACTTGCCTCGCGCTGTTCCGTGATTCGGCGCCTCTTCGCTTTACACCAGAATACTCAAACACTTATTCTTTACGATTTGTTATTGAAAACCTTACTCACTTACATGAAAGCAACCTCCATCCTAATTTTCTCACTTACGACATCCCCATTTTTTAAGAAATTGAGAGTCGAAAAGTTCTTACAATTACGAATCTTAACTCGCAGATCCAACTAGTGCCCTGAAACAGATTCGTGTATTATGTCATCCCAAGTACATAAATGGATGTACCTATTATAATTTATCTTGTGCAATTAGTCAGTTAATATACCTATATCTTGATGTTGAGTAAATATAAACATTTACGTTTTCCCAATAGTAGTTATAAATAATTACAATCTTCATTGAAATCGTCTGTGAAGAAAATCCGAAAAGGCAAGATCCAGTCTAAATTGACTCTGCATCTAAAGTTCGAACATATTTTTTTAAATTGGACTGATTATAGAAACCTAGGATATTCTAAAGGTCTTTAAACAGCCAACTAATTCGAATTGTCACAATATTTTATTATTTGATAAGGACCATTAAATAAATTTAAAAAATCCTAGTTACCCTATGAAACTCATCCGATTGTTTTAGAAAGCGAAGCAAAACAAAATCATCCTTTCTCTAAACAATCCTCAAATGCGTCTTTTGAATTAGCCGGGACTTTTTGAATGTCCGTTGATACTATCTTTATTAAAAATTATTTTACTCCTTTCTAAATTCCTTCTAATAGGGGGAAATTAAGAATATTTTAAACTTGATTATTATTTCTTACACCAAAATTTAATTTAAAGAGATTGTACCATGTACTAAAATACGTTTTAACATTTAGAGAAGAATTTAATATGTTGGTTACAGTGAGCCTATTTAGTATATTATCAGAGCATAATGTGGGAAAGAACCAACCTAATTTCTTTATTAACCTCCTGGTTGGGTTACTGTCCGGATCTCTATTTGGACATATCTTCTTTGAAATCCATATTCATACATCTATTCCTACACTTTTATGACGAAAACTGGGATCCATGATCCGCTAAAACTCTTTGGGGCCTACCCATTTCTGGAATCTAAAAATCGAATAATTTTTTAAAGCGATTTCTGTGGTTTTCTTTTTAATAGGGTATAACTTTACATAAATGGAGAACTCATACAAAACTACAAAGATATATTAAAAGCATCTAATTGATTTTAGCAAAGGTCCACGAAAACCAACACTAACTGGATCGCAAGTTTCTTTTAAGTGGAAAGAATTATATAAAGATCCTAATCCTGCAATTATAATAGATCGTCAAAATTATCGCGTTAGTCCATAACAAAACCGATTTCATTTCAAAATACATCTGACTATTCAGACACTATTTCAGACTTCAAAAAATCTATGCGCAAACTATAAGGCTGACTATTTTTAAACTTTCTTTGAGCATTTTGTCTAAAGAAGTTAGCTACAACATTATCTCGAACAAAATAATAAAATAGTTCAAAATCGTATTGTTAAAAAACAATAATTTAACAAATTAATCTAGCATTTATATATGCGTTTGTACTCAGAAATGGAAGACCCTCGTGATCAGTAATTATTTCGAATTTTCTTCCTATTACGTAATTTCAAAAACTGACTAACAAGAGCAATAACACGAATGATTTCCATTCTGCTCATATTGGTAAAAAACAAATAATAATACCAAGGTCACATGAATCAGTTTGCGACTCATATTTAGAGCCTGGAATAATACGACTTAGCTTTATGCTATTAACAAAAGTAGCTTTCGTAACTTTAAACGCTGAATCATGTTTGTTTTGCTAAATCCATGGATATTTCTCCTTTAAAAGATCTCTAGTAGGTTCTAATATATTAGCGTCATGAGGAATAAACTAAAGGTAATACGTGCAGATGCCTATAAATTGCGGTAATTTGTGTCCGTTTTCAGGTTTTAGGTAGGGCTAGCACTTCATGCCGACCACTCGTATATTTATGAAAGCTGGACCTGCCATCTTTAGACTGAATGAAATTTGACCTAATTAGTTAGTCTTTGAGTCATGCAAAAAGGCGGTTCATTTTCTGAACTCTTGTGCTGCTAAATCTTCTAGTAACCCGTAGTTATGTTAGTTATCGGCATAATACTTATTCCATTATATTTTTACATTTGTTCATTGATTAAAGGTGGAGTTGCATGATCAGACTCAACAGTCTCATTGATACAAGGATCATATGAACTATCGGATTTTTCAATAATCCCAACTGGTTGCACTTCCTCTATAATTTCGTTCTATGTGGGTTTATTTTAATGTTCGATGCAAAAGTGTCGGTACTATTAGTTTTATGTGGGAAAGTTATTGTAATTGGTACACCATTTTTGTGAAAACCTCCCTTTTATCATCATTACATCCCGTAAGTCCAGCTACAATCGCCAGGACATCTTGCAAGAAATATCAGTGCCAGAAAAATTTTTCTTGCAACTGTTTTTTTACCATCTCACTTTAATTAAATGTATTCTCTTCACAATAACTCAGATAAAAATCTTTTTTTATAACAAATACCAAAAAATAAATTAAAAAGGAGAAACTCCTTCTTTACTTTATTTACTGTAATAACCGCTAAGATTACTTGAATTTATATTAATAGACTTTGTTTTCTGATTATTGTGGATGGCAGATTGATAAAGATACGTATCATAGTTAGCAAACAAATTCCCCAACATTTGAAAAATAATTAAATGAGTATAAACATGATCGAACAGTAAAGAATGAGTCATATCATTTGTCTTCTGATTCTTAATCCTCATATTAGAAGAGTTCAAATCTTTTATTGCATGCAATTCATCTAAAACACAAAGTATAATAATATTTTATAGTAATTATTCCAGAGATGTAAGATTTTTGATTTACTGAAAATACACAACGTTTTTTTAAAACTAAGAGTTTTTTCAAATTACGTAAAGTAATCGAAGATAGGTTACATAACCTGAAAGACTTACCAAGATTTGACAGATGTTAAAACAGAATATGGTGTACATATTTATATAAGAAAAAACGATAAATACTTTTTATATAAGCATTAATAGTCGATCTTGTTTTTGGTTTTCCTTATCAGGAATAGAAATTGCTTTAAATGAAAATAATTATTGTGTATAATAACGCTACATTTTTGAGTATTTCTGGAAACGCAAATGGAGTCAAAACGAAACTAAAACGTACATTTTAAAAAGATGAAATTTCGCGCCAATATTTGAAATTAATATGAAACATTAGGAGATAATCAGATAAGATTTTTAAACATTATAGTTGATTAGTTAAATGTATAGGACTATGACAAATGTTACTCAGGTATTCTACACCGGATCTTTTGTTTACAGAATTTGTGTGTTTTACGATATGATACATTTCTTTGAAGTTTCTTCTTTTGTAGTTTGTTTCGTAACTAAGAATTTTTGTTTTGAAAAAACAAAATTTGTGATCATTATTGTGTAAATGTGTGAGCAATGACATACAGAATTCTACGAACTCTATAAATTCTTTAACTGGTAATTTAGTAGTTTTTCTCATTTTGTGCCAGTTAATTTATATATTTTTAAGAACTAAATCTTTTGATACGTTTGTAAAAAGTGATTTTATATCTAATGAAACTAATCTGTGATTATCTGGTATGTTAAAGGATTTTACTTTTTCAATAAGATCCCAGCTATTTTTGACAAAAGAGTCACTTTTTCTTATAATCTGTTTGATTGAAAAGCTAATGTATTTTGAAAGTGCGTAAAGTGGAGAATTCGATGCAGACAAGATTTCCTTTCGAACCGTTGAAGCAGCATTTCATAAATGGTTTTTCGATTTTCCATTTTTCTATCGTTCAGTTGGTGTGGTACTTATTTTCCATACTTTTGGATTTTGCCTGTGGCTTTTAAACGTTGGGAAATTGCTCTTTGGGTCACATTTAGTGTTTGCGCCAATTGTTGTTTAGATTGGGTTGGGTCTAAATCCAATAACGCCTGCAATTCCTCGTCTTCGAACTTTTTCGCTACACCAGGATGTTCATTGTCGAAACCATTTCTCTCATGTTCTAATTACTGGAGTTTATTCACCATAAGTTTCTACCAGCAATCGATGAGCTTCAACTGCTTTTTTCTTTTGATGAAATAAGAAAAGCAACGAATGCCGCAAATGCGATTTACTTGGAATGAAACTAGACATAATCACTGAGGTAAACAACTATGATGCTATTATTTTGGCAGAATGGAATTTTTGAAGGTTATTGTCCTTAGAAAAATGTGACATAGATGCCAAATCATAGAAATGTATACATATTTCAAGCGACATCTATAAGTAAAACCGAAAAACTTCAATTAACACCCCTCTTATTACAAAGATGGGTAGTTGTTCTCGATAGTCTATCGGTGATGCCGTGGGAGTGAGTGAGCGAAGACATAAAGCAGTTGCCTTAGTCTTTAAATAACTGAGCGTATCCTTTATCAGTATTTAAATCATGATATGTTTAATAGTTATTTTAGAAAGAGTTAGAAGAAAGAATAAAACTATTGCAAATGCTACTATTGCGATGAAAATCTGATCTTCAGTTAACATTGTTGTTGTTCTTGACTACATGGTACATTTCCATGAAAATTCTTTTAGAATATGATGATCCTTTCGAGAATATTAAAAAATTGTCATAATCAAATGTGTTATTTTCTTCTAACGATTTCTAATGATTTTTTTGTTCTTTTACTCTGACTAATAAATATCTCTTTGATTGTCCGATATAATGTTTTCCACCATCGATGCAAGTGATTTTACAGACAGTGAGGGTACATTTTTCTATACGGATTTTATCTTTTTGGCTTGTGAAGAAATGCAGAGACTTTTTTATTGGTTTACAGAGAATCTTTAAATTGTATTGTCAGAAGAATCTGGTAAAAATTTTGACCGTAATAGACATTACGAAAGAAGAATACATTGATCTAAATTGAGATCTTTGTTTTGTATAGTGTTGTTGTTTTTTTAAGGAAATTGTCTGTAGTCAGTGTTCTATATGTTTGCTAATCAGCTTGCTTGGAAATCCATTAGACACAAGAGTTTCTGTTATAATTTTTAAATTAGCTTCTTTATAAGGTGGATGATAGAGTTTTGTTGCTCAGTCGACTAAGCAATTGATTACGCTAATTTTGTATGGAGGGTAAGTTATGGATCTATAATTAGTATAGCGGCATGACCGAGTACTTTTTCTGTATCAGTTAGTTGAAATTTGTCCGTTATTATGAAATATGGTCACGTCTAAGAAATGTATTTTTCTGTCAGTTTCTTTTTGGTGAATTAGAGTCGTTCATGATATTTTTCAGGATAGTTTTTAAATTCTTCTACTATATCTCTGCAAAGCCAAGATAAAACGTCGTTAACGTATCTGTAATAAAGTAGGGGTTTATAAGACACGAATCGATTTAGAACCTCATTCTCTAATTCTTCAATGACGATGGCAGCTATAGCTGCTGAGATTTGGTGAACCCATGGGGACACCGACAATTTTTTCTATAAAATTTTTCTGGAAATAAACAATAGGCGTTTTTTAAAATGAAATCTTAGAATTTGATGTAATATTTAAATGGTAAGTTTATGTGTTTCTTAATTTTATTCCAATTTTTTTTTGATTGCATATTATATCTAAGGAAGAGACTTTAAAATCATCTGTAATTAGTACGTTTTAGTATACTCGACATAACATAATTGATAAACCCGGGTAATAAGATTTCTTCAACCATCTTATAAAGATCAGATTGGATTTTATTGGTGCTCTGTTACTTTTATTTTAAATGGAGGTGTCATCAAGTAGCTTGAGGGATTTTCGTATGTAATCATTACGATCCATGATTATTGTAACATTTCCTTTGTCTGCATGTGTGATAATGATATCGGTGTGTTTTTTTTTTAAATTTGGTTTCTATTGATATTCCTTGTTCTTGGATAAGATATCTATTTTCATTTCCTCTAGAGTAAAAACGTTGTAAATTGAAAGCGATTTCTGATGTAGAAGTATCCCTTTTCTCTTCGTTTATGAAACGGATTTTTCTTCTGTATTACATAGTCTTTATTCTATTATAGAAGTTTTGTTGTAAAATGCCAAGCAGTGGTGTGGGCAGAGACTCGAAAAGTATTCTATATTTTTATGCAGAGTATGGTTGGATAGATTGAGAAGACCATCTCCTAATTGTAATAAATAAATAAACGAGCATTAACAATTTGAGTTTCTTTTTGTGTAACAGTCCTGTTTTTATATTGGTCAAGAAAGAACAAATTCTCAAGAAGTTACTCAAATTTTCAGCTAAATGCATAATCAGTTACCATATAGTTAATTTTTCAACCAAAAAGATTATTTTTCCAACAGAAGATAAGAATGTTAAAAAATTACATAAATTTAAAACCCAGAAGTTGAATTTTTAACCAAATGCTGAGTGTTCTATCTTTTATTATTAATGAGTGAGAGTCTGATTTTAAATACACTGACCTTTGTGTGTATATTGAAATGTTTCCTCGTGTGCAAAAGTTTTATTTATTTATATTTTAGTTTTGCGATTATAAAGTTAATTAGAAACTCATTGTAAAAGGCAGCAACAGATGACATGGAGCCAGAATTAAGTGCAATTGTACAGACTATCAACAATAACAATTCACATATTATTTAGAAATTTAATAATCACTTTAAGATTATAAATACTAACATAAAATTCCAATCTACATTTGCATAATTAAATTATATTAGTTGCTACAATATTAAAAACTTTTTAATTAATTTTCTTATTGCAGAGTTATGTTTCCAGTTTGATTGTTTGCCTAATGGCGCTCCTATTCCTGACAGTCCTAGTGGCAGTGCATCTTCTGCTTCTTCTTCTGACAGACAACATCTTCCTGCCAGTTCTCTTCCAGCTGTCAGACAAATTTTCTCAAATAGGTCTTCTTCTTCTTTTGCCGAAACTTCTGTTCGTTCAAGGTCACGTTCTCCTCAAGCCAGGTTAATAGCACCAACTACCAAGCTCCTAACTTCTAACGGACATTTATATGGACTTGACCAGCTTCAATTTATTCATCTTGTTCCTTTACATAATCCGAATCAGATATTTGAACTTCGAAAATACACTTTTCCTGCGAATAAACGAATTCTATTACTTAAAGCACGGAATACCTATGAGCCCGTGCCAATCCAAGAAGAAATTGTAATATCAACATTCGATGGTGACGTATTTGCGATATTGGATATCACTAATAATACTCTTGCTGGAATATATAAATATTTTTCTCTCAGTCGCAGTAGAAAACGAGTGAAAATCAACACTGAAAGCGAAAAGATTACCCCATTGACCCAAGATGAAATCGCGGATACCCCAGTAGGCCTTTTTCGCCCAATCTACGCTAATTTTAGAGTGAAGCATGCAATCTATAATGATGAGTAGATTACTTTTTACGAGCTGTCTAAAGTAACGACATTTTTCGTCAGAGTGCTGTTTACCAGCTCCTTCAGGAATAACGCGACGGAAAATTCCATACTGCTGGCTCTAGAGAAATACTTAAACGGTTAGTTTTACACAAAGATTTCCAATTTTTGATTTAATTTTTTGTCAACCTCTCCCAATTTGAACCACCAACTATTATTTAACAAATTACTTGACATTAAACCACTGAACAGCTTGTTATATTAATGAAGAACTGTGTACGAAATAGGAATCACTGGTGATTGGTCGTGGAGGTGGTGGTTGGGGTTGACAGTCACTATCATCATACTCAGCCAAGTTGACAGAAAGATTGTTTGCCTTCTTGCATAAGTACATCTGATGCCTCTTTAAAGTGTCGGTTCGAGAATAGACTTTTAGGCAATCTTGACACGTAGAAGTCATCATGAGGCTGTACAACTTGTGAATAGCATTAAATCAATGACCAAATAGTTAGTAATCATCGATTTGATTATGGTGCAGTAGTGATGATGATGGTAGTTCAATGTTAAAGCAAAGTCGAATCAAGTTTCAAACAATGTTGAATCAACTTTTAAGTGACGTTGAATCCACGTTACATGAAGTTGGAGGGTAACTTCATGTACTAACGTTACCTAATGCAGGTATCTAAAACCTGCCTTGCGTAATTCCTCAATAATAAACAGGATTTCATTACTAGAATCCTCGTAGCCTTCAGCCTGCAAGGTCAGGAGCAAACGAAGATGATCAGCGAGCTGGATAGGATCGTCATAGAAGGGATAGTTTCTTACTAGGCTTTTTATCAATACCTGACCTTGGGATAGAGGACCACCAATCTTAGAGTATCTTTTATCCACCAACACCACCGCCAAATCCACCACCGAATTTACCATTATCACAATTACAGTGAAACCTAGAGATAGGGCCCCCTAATACGATCCTTCTACTGCGCGGGGTAAGCAACAGTCGCTCAGGCGTGAACAAACAAAAGCGTTTTCTATTTGGGTAATTCCTCCAGCCGCAAAACCGGCCAAGGCTCAGAGTTTCACTGTCTTTGTACTATATAAGAATGAATACACTTTTCTAAAGGGAAAAATTGTTTAGCACTAGGTTTTTTTCGCTTTTCATTTCACATAGGAAATTTAAATATTGTTAGAAATATCCTTTTTCTAAATCATTACCCACAAAAGTTAATTGTGAAATTGGAATTCAACAAACAAGAAAACAAACAGAGTAATATTTTGTCCACAGATAGTCAGAAAAAGTTAAAGGAATATAGTTCATAAAATAATCTTGTTCTTCCATTTTTTGGTCAAACAAAAACTATTGAACTTCTGTTAAAAAAGTTGAACATTCATACGTCCTTCCGTATACCATTTAAAATGGATTCAGTAATAATTTTGTGCGATGATCCTTTAGATAATTTTAAAAAGGTGGTTTTGTCTACAAAATCATTTGCAGAATTAATGAGCGCGCGGGTCCCGTTTCCCATTTCGAGAAATATCCCAGTGAATTTTCTGTTACATTATTAATGAGCACGCGGATTCCGTTTCCAAATTCCAGAAGTATCCTCGTGAACTTTTTTTGTTACCAATAATGAGCGCATGGGTCCCGTTTCCAATTTCCAGAAGTATACAAAGGAATTTGTTGATGTGGACCATGAGTTTGACTGGGATAATGTTAAAATTTTGTATAGTGAATGTAATGAGACAAAAACAGAATTCACGGAAATGCTTTATATCACAGAAAAAAAGTCATCTGTCAATTTAAAAACCGATTTAGATGAATTAAACAAAAGTTATACTAATATGATTTTAAAATTTAAAGGTGAGATTTCATAAATCTTGTTTTTCTGTTACTTTCTCTATTTCGCATGTCTTTATGACAGATACTTCTAGTGTGTTTACAACAGATTGCCCTGCTGAACCTGATTCGATGATCAGGTGTGAAAGAAAGAGCACCTGTTCTTCTTTTATTGTGATTTGACAATAATAAAAATAAGAAAGACGCAAGAAAGATAAAGAGAAGGAAGGGGATGTGGTTGTTTGCCTTCTTAGTTTTCTTTCCTCATTTTTATTTTTGTGTAAAATTTTTTATTTTAAAATTTTGTTTTAAATTAAAATCAAAGCATTTTTTGTTTGTTGGTTGTGGTTCAAATTTGGTCGCTGGATTATATTTTTTTACAGGAGTTTGCATTTATTTATTTGACCGCGCGATTTCATTATTTGGTATTTTGAAAAAGACTAGCATGTAACCTTTGAGGCTATGAGCTACAAATATTAAAAATTATTCTTAGAAAGCTGTTTCCGTTCCTTTGATTGGTAACAATAGTTTTATTTAGCATTAATCATTTGTAGAGTAATTTTTTTCCATTACATTATACTTTCAAGAACTATTGTTTTGCACCATTTTTATTCTACAAGGCCTATATTATTAAAATAAACCAGCAGTAATATAAGGAAAACCCTACTCCATTGTATGGGGTACGCTGAATGAATTTCAAGATTAACGTTTTATTTAAAATACCTCAAATAGCCTTGGACTGATTTCGGGGGGATCAAAACGTAAAAGAAGCCAGCAGTTCTACGATACTTATTAGTTTGTATCTATATGTGTTATTGTTTATCTATATACATTCTACATAGTGTAAGTTCTCTTAATATTTATCTTTTAGTTCAGAAAATAACGATAGTTACATATTTGTTTATCGTCAATTAAAACCAAAAACTTAATGTTGTCTTCGTTCCTATCTTGGCCTTTTTAACATTAAACTTTATTACATGGCTTATCCTCAATCTTTAGGAGGTCAAACGATCTGATTATATTTTAACTTTGCACAAAAACATAATAAATGGAAATTTACATGTCTCGTTGAGTTTTATATCGCCGTTCTTTATACTATCAAATAGATCATTCTTCCGCTTAATTTCCGGATTGTAAACAAACTGTCGTACGTACGTCAACTTTTTTATTACTTCCTACTGTTTCTTTATAAACTATAATTGTTTTTCAAAGTGTAAGATAAAACACGAATACGCAAATAATTACATTCAAGTGAACAATTTATTTTGCCACTTACTATGTTTTGATTATTTACCTTTAGATTTCTCTTTTAAATATGGTTGCAGTGAACTTTGGGCTTTTCTAAATTTTATAAATCAAGCTAAAAAATAAGTCATTTTGAGCTTTTAGATTATTCCTGTTAAGTCTTGAGTTTTAATTGCTAATAAATGGTTAAGAAATTATAAGAGATAGCATATTCAACCCTTTAAGGTACCTCTGGGGTCTTTTATGCCTAGCCTTTTTCTAAATCATAATTTTTGTGTTTAAAAATTTTTTAAATAAGACTTATAGTACCATATGTTGACAAACCGACAGCACCAATTCCCTTGAGGTACATTTACCTAAAGCCTAACTGCGTTAGTCGTGATTCTGTAGTGCTTCTTGGCCACCAAGAAACATCAAAGATGGTACTAAATGTATTTTTGCAAACAAATATACCAGCTGTAAGAGCATACGAAAGGGTTTAATTTGATAGTAGACAGAGATGCTCTGTCTCTCCAAGAAAACAGGACCGAAAGACTACTGAGGGCTGTGCATCATGTATGCGACCTAATACGACTGTGCTAATGGATAAATACATTTTTTCTGTATGTCATTAAACATAAGTGTTCTGAATATTTCAATATTTTATTTGCTTTTATTTTTCACTAAATAAATAAAAATAGGCAGAAATATTAACGATTATACAAATCAATAATTAATAGTACCTAGCACCTAAGCAAATATTGTTCTTAAGAAGAAGTAGATTCATGTTAAATTTTATTATTCGCTTAATATTTTCCATATTGTTTTAATTTTTAAAATATTATGTTAAGTATTTTAGGCATTAAAAATATATTTTATAATGGTTGGATGTAGACAATTTTTAGAGAATTATTTTCTCAAAAAAATTTGCGTCTAGGTATTTATTCAAATATTCTCACTTTATTAATACCCATAAAAATAAAGGCGATAAGAATCAAATGCTAAAATAAATTATTGTCTTTTTATTATTTGGAAACGACCCTGTGATGGTATAATCCAATTTCTTTCTTTGGAATGATTTATCAAAAAAGAACACGAATAGCTCAGAGTAAAAAGATTGACGCCTCAATCCCGTGAACATCAGCATATTAATCAGATATACTGTTAATCGATTTCTTCATCAACTTGTATATCAGTTTTTCTCAAATTGAAAAATGAGGATTGTTTATAGCCTTGGCTTTACCTCGATGGTCATCCTTAATTCTATTGGTAATAATACATCACTAATTTTTAAAACCTTCTAAAACCATTAACAAATTACGATTTCTGCATCTAATCTCCATTCTATCCCAATTTATCTAAATATTGTATATAATACATGCATATCAAATAATTGGGCAAAGTAATTTGAGCCATGTTAAGACCCAACTAATAATGTAATTATTTGTGTATATATAAGCTTTCTCGGCAGATAGTTACATAGATAGAAAATTTCAAAATTTAGGAATATTAGATTCGATATCAATCTCATCCGCTCAATATATAATAAAGTTTCAATAAGAAAATGTTGATAAAAAATTATAGGATCTTTAGACAGATAAGTTTTGTAAAACGCTCTGAGTTGGGGTATTGAGAAAGGTAGGAATGTGAATGCCATATTTGATAGGCCTGGAAGAAGATTTTTATCCTAAAAGACTTAAATGGTTTGTTATATAAATTGAAGGCTGGGAAAAAATTACAAGCATGGTTAAGATCAGAGTTCTTCTTTTACCACTGTTCTACCTAAACAGCGGGCGTGAACCACCTCTGGATTAATTCTTAGAACTATTATTTTTATTATTATTATCTATTTGTATTGATTATTAAATGAATTCTCGAGAAATGGAAAATTCTACTACTGATTAATAGGCCAAACTTTCATCTGCAGAATTTTCAGAGACTTAATGCATTAACGTACTGATTTCATCATTATTTGTTACAGTTGTAAAATCATGAATTAGATTTAATTATAATTATTCGGGATTTTTAAACTCCACATAAAAGTTATACGACATAATATTTATAGATCGCTGTCTCAAAATTAAATTAAATTAATTACGTGCTCGTAGAATAATTAGGATCATTTTTTAATGGCGGAATGAAAATTTCTGCGAAGCTATAAATACTAAATTCGTAAGGTGTGTTCATTTTTTATTCTGATAATTCATTGCAAAAATAAATATCCAAAGTTCTTAAACATCGAAAAAATTTAAATTATTTTGTTTTATTTTCTTTTATTAAATTTCGTTCTTTCGATATAATAAAAATAAAAATGTCAAAACATATCAAAGAATCATAAAGCATTATTTCTCTTTTATTGAATAACGTTTGCAATTCAAAAATATATATATATGTCTACAAAATAAAGAACTCTTGAATCCTAAATACATATTAATTTAAAATCGATTATATAATATAATTTTGAGTAATTTTACATTCTCATCCTAATGAGAAAGTATTAGTTTTATGTAAAATTTGATTTGGTCGGTTTTTATTTAATCGCCACGTTTTGAGACCCCCCTGTGTCAGAAAAAAAAAATTCTCAAAGGAAAGGACAAGTTGGTTTCAGTCAGCCATTTTTGGTAAAAATTCAAAACGTTAGAGAATTTTTAAAATTGTTAAAAAAATTTCTTTTTATTTTTCTACATTCTGTGTCTATTTGTAATATTTAGAATGTCAGCCGGTTTATTCTCATGGATTTCTTTGTTAACAAGAAGGTTAACGGAGTTGCATCATTTGCAAAATTTGCATAAAAAACGAAATCTAAAATTTTAAGCGAAAGAAAAACACGCTACGTTTTGCGATGGGTGGTTTATTCCCCCCACGTGTTTAATGGCGGTTTTGTTTCGGAACGAGATATATACGTATATCACCACGTGGGTGTCGATATACGTATATATTTCGTAAGGCGGATAGTACAAG
>JAAAKG020216950.1:0-22002 GCA_010014905.2 Druon quercuslanigerum
ATTTATTCAATCCCATTATTCCGTGAATTCTATGAATGCCATAGATTTCTGAAATTCCTTTACGTCCATAAATTTTGCCAATTTCGCGGTTTTCGTGAATTCTTTTTAGTTTTTGAATTCCATTGATGAAATGAAATCCGTGAATTTCATGAATTCCGCGAATTCCATAGATTTCGTGAATTCCTTCATTGCCATCAATTTCGTAAATTTCATGAATTCCGTAAATTCATTCAATTACATGAATTCCGCGAATTCTTTAAATTTAATTAAGTCATTGAATTCCATTATTCCGTGAATTGTTTAATGTCATAGATTTCTGAAATTCTTTTACTTCCATAAATTTTGCGAATTTCGCGATTTTCGTAAATCCGTTTTAATTCTTGAATTTCATTGATGAAATGAAATCCGTGAATTTCATGAATTCCGCGAATTCCATAGATTTCGTGAATTCCTTCATTGCCATCAATTTTGTGAATTTCATGAATTCCGTGAATTTCATAGATTTCGTGAATTCCTTTATTTCCATCTATTTCGTGAATTTCATGAATTCATTCAATTCCATGAATTCCGCGAATTGTTTAAATTCAATTAAGTCATTGAATCCCATTATTCCGTGAATTCTATGAATGCCATAGATTTCTGAAATTCATTTAGTTCCATAAATTTTGCCAATTTCGCGGTTTTTGTGAATTCTTTTTAGTTTTTGAATTCCATTGATGAAATGAAATCCGTGAATTTCATGAATTCCATAGATTTCGTGAATTCCTTCATTTTCATCAATTTCGTGAATTTCATGAATTCCGCGAATTTCATAGATTTCGTGAATTCCTTCATTTCCATCAATTTCGTGAATTTCATGAATTCCGTGAATTCATTCAATTCCATGAATTCTGCGAATTCTTTAAATTTAATTAATTTATTCAATCCCATTATTACGTGAATTCTATGAATGCCATAGATTTCTGAAATTCCTTTACTTCCATAAATTTTGCCAATTTCGCGGTTTTCCCGAATTCTTTTTAGTTTTTGAATTCCATTGATGAAATGAAATCCGTGAATTTCATGAATTCCACGAATTCCATAGATTTCGTGAATTCCTTCATTTCCATAAATTTCGTGAATTTCATGAATTCCGCGAATTCCATAGATTTCGTGAATTCCTTCATTTCCATCTATTTCGTGAATTTCATGAATTCTGTGAATTCATTCAATTCCATAAATTCCGCGAATTCCATAAATTTAATTAAGTCATTGAAACCCATTATTCTGTTAATTTTATGAAATTCATAGATTTCTCAAATTCCTTTACTTCCATAAATTTTGCGAATTTCGCAGTTTTCGTGAATTCTTTTAAGTTCTTGAATTCCATTAATGAAATAAAATCCGTGAATTTCATGAACTTCGCAAATTCCATAGATTTCGTTAATTCCTTCATTTCCATCAATTTCGTGATTTTGCATGAATTTTTTGAATTTCTTGAATTCGGTGCTTACTTAGAATTGCCAAAAAAATCTCCATAAAAAAGTTACATTTTTAACTAAAGAGATAAATCTTCAACCGAAAAAGAAATTGATCAGCAACAACAAAATTTTATCGTCGATATTTCATTTGAAAAATATTTTTATTTCGAAATTTACAGATCTTATGGAACGTTCTCAAGAATCTTGGTATGTCCTTTTCAGGCCTAATGGAAATGCATAATTTTGATCACAATAGACAGTGATTTAAATATTATTTCCAATACAGCTTATCAATGCGACAGCACATTTTTCGATAACTTGAAAATTGTGTCTTGTGAGGGAGGCATATTCAGAAAGTGATAGCATGACCTACTTTGTTTCCATTTTCAAAATATTGCCTTCTGATTGTTTGAATCAAGTTAAGAAAAATAAGAATGTTGTAAAACCTCAAAAATAGAATGTATCTGTACAGCATTAAAAGAGCTAATTATGGATCAACATTTTATTTAATTATGTATATCCAGGATTCTCAAGAGCTACTTTTCAAAAGAGTTCTGATGTTTTTGATTAAAAATTTTTTTTATTGGTATATTATTTTCTTGCTCTACAAAGTGAATAACAATTATTTAACAAAATTTGTAATTGTTATTCACCTTGAGTAAACAATTGCGTTAATAAGCATAAAATTCAGTGCCGGCAATTTTACTAATTCGATTAGTGTAATGTGAGCCACTAAATATTAGTAGAAAATTACTAATACTTATAGTCTACATATTTTCGAATACAATGGTGAAAAATTAATTGCTTGTCAAAAAAAATTATTTAGGACGCGATGGTATCATATTCGTAACTCTATTGAAATAGTAAGTGTGTCATAGTGGATTTGTAAACATAATGTTAAATTCCTCAATTTTGAAACATTTCTCTCTAATTGTTTAAACAAAGTGAAGGAAAATGAGATTCATTCAGATTTCTTCAAATACAATGTATCAATGTACTTGAAATTAATTATAGATATTTAGGTCTGCATGCTCTGCTTTGCAACGAAATTGTGTTTTCCATTTTTGACTCTTTTTGTCAGTTATATTACAGTAAATCCCAGAAAAATTATTTATCCGAATTTGGAAAAAACGTGACTTGGAAGTAAAGCATGAAGTCGAATTCACAAACCAACCCCTTGCAAAGTCCGGTTGGCATGGGCGGGATTTTTCAATTCGTTATTCTAAAAATAATTAATTCCCTTATATGAGTAACTAATATTAAACAATTAATTAATTATTTGTCATTATTTATCACTTTCGTCAAAAAATTCATTCATTGTCTTGAAATTGAAATTTTTTATTTTTTTATTGATTATTTATATTGTATAAAAATGCTTTTGCACTTATCATGTTTTTAAAATAAAAATGAAAAATTAAATAAATATATTTGATTGCATTTACAAAATCTTTTTTCGAAAGTGTCTTTGGAAAAAGAACATTTTTCAGAAGCATTCATTTATTATACAGTCAAATTAGTTATTTATTTATACTTGAAGAAAGAAATTCAAAAGGGTTAATGTAAGATTCCTTTTTTATTAAATAATTAATATTGATAATTACCTATTTTTAAATGTGTGCATAAAGAATAAAGTTACCGACCAATGACCAGTGTTCCCAATCTATGGAGCTTTTTGAACTGCGCTTGCGTCGTGCCGACAACCCCATTGGTCACTTCTAGCGCGCTGATTTTGAATTATTGTATAAATATTAAAATTTAATATTTATCATAAATAATTATTGAAAAATGCATCCAAAGTAATTTCTTAAACCTAAATTAGAATTTTGGAGTAGCATATAAAAAAAGAATTCTTTTTTCTGAAGATTTAATGATTCGAATCGAAAATTCATCATTTTAGTTATAAATTTATCTTTTTAGGTTAAAACTGAACTATCGCAGTTAAATATTTAATTATTTAAGCTGAAAATTCATCTTCTGTTGAGAGTGAATTTTTAAACTAAAATTAAATTTGTTAACTTACAAATTCATTTGTTCAAGTTTTGGTTCAAGATTTATCTTTTTCACTTTAAAATTCATGCATTTGATTAAAAAATTCTTTTTTATTTAATCAGCAGCTGGAGACAACGACTTCTTTCAAGGATCCCTTGCTATAAATAAATTTATATTTTTCCCTGAGCCCCATTTGTTTATTTTTAAAGGAAATGATTATTTTGAATAAGAATTTTTTATGAATGCGTACGTTTTCTCTATTCTATTCAAATAAATGCGGAAAGTTTTTACCGTTCTTTATTAAGAGAAATTGTAAAATTTGGTTATATTATTCTAAGCGTCTATTTGAAATTGAGGGCGTAGAAGGGTAAATTCGGTCAAAACAGGCCATTTTTTAAAACTTTTTTAAGAAAAAACGGTTACTGCAAAGTTATTTTAGTACTTGGTACATAATAAAATAATATTTCAAGAATACTTTCAAAATGTTCAGTAAAAAATAAGCATTTTTAGGCTTGTGACAGTAAATTTTCATATAACCACGAAAAAAGTACTTTGCCGTCCCACGCATTTTGAAGAGAAAGCACTAATTTTTGAGAAAAAATTCACATTATTAATTGAGAAATAAACAATTCTAATGCTAAAAAAATAATAAAACTCAGCGTTTCGATAATTGAAAATTATGTATAGAAATAGCGTACAAAATTTCATAAGGATCGGTACAAACAAAAATGATTTATTTCTCTGAACTCAGCATTCATAACCTCTTTTTGATTAAAATCGAATTTTTTGTATCTGTCACTCCAGAATCTTATTTTGGAATTTGGAAAATTCTACTTGGGCATTTGTCAATCATTATTTATTATAAATATTAAATGTGACTATTTATATCATTCAAAATGTGAGCGCTAACAGTGACCAATCGGGTTGTCTGCGCGACGCAAGCGCAGTTCAAAAAGTTCCCAAGATTGGGAACACTGCCAAAAACTTACGAGGAGAAGTTTCTCGCATATGAATAAGCCTTTATATTTACAAGATTGTTACATAACCTGCAAATTATATTTATCAATTCCTTATACCTCTTTAATTGCGGTAATATTATGTACTCGCATTATAGATAGTCATTAGGTTATGTCCATCAGATTTCAATTACATGTGCGTTATAAGGTGAATCTTGTGTTATTAATTAAACATATTGTCCAAGTGTATAAAGCAAAAAATAGTTTCTTTGGAAATAGGCGCAATTAGAATTGAAATCCTTTCGAACTCCATTTGCGGTACCATTTGGAGCTCATTTATCGTTTTGAGTTTCTTGTCAGCAAGTGGGGTTGATTTTTGTTGCAGCTCCTTTAGAACCAAAAATCCTCAGATAAATGATGATGCAATCAACTCGCGCTACGCGCTCGGTCTTTCTATTTACTACAAATTTGAGCGCAAGCCTTTTAAAATTAAAAGTCCAAGCATCAACCCCTGTAATTTGGTGAATGTGAATTCTCCTTTGTCAAAGCTTCTTTGGCTTTAACGAACATAATCTTATCACATACCTCGGTGTAAGGCTATGTATTCAGATATTGAAAAATAAAGTACAAATCTGCTTTTTAATGATCAGTTGAATATTTTTTTCTTATTTTTTAATAAATTTGATTCCTAGAAACCCTCAAAATGTATATTATTTTAATAAATTTACATTATTACCATTAATTATATGCATTAGTATTGGAACAAAAGTATTTTTATTGTCTTTTTTTTTATCATTGAAAAAATGCGTATTCTATTAAAATAAAAATTATTATTAAAACTTTTAATGCAACTTGCTTCCTTTTTTTATAAATCTAATTTATTTATATTCAATTAAGATCTAATTTAGAGGGAAAATGTTGTTAAATAAAATGTTATTGTATCTTGTGTCCTTTTTCCAAAAATCAATTGTTTTCATTTTAATTTTCACGAATGAAAAAAAATCTACTAGTCCTATCTAAAAATTATTATTAACATATTTATAGATCTTTTTGGGATGAACAACTTTCGTCTCATGATTTTCGTTCGAACCTTCTCGAGTAAAAATTCTTTGATGTGCTTTCGACTTAAATTGCCCCCAATCAAGATTAATGAAAACCGAAAAAGCAAAATTTTACATAAGACATTAGGATGATAATATAACAAGGTCTAAAACTATAGAAGTGCGAAGAAAATCTATTATTCACATTTCGTCAACAAGTATTAAAATCTTACTTTCTGCAAATCATTCTTCATCTCTTTTTTCCATGTATGCTTCACATCCGCATTTTTCTCGTGCAGCACTACAAAAAAAAACCTGTTTCGAGACAGAAAAAAACAAAGCTATTGATGTCAGGGAATCTCAAATAAAATAAAACAATCAAACAGCTGGTTCTAATAAAGTAACTAGTCTCCTCAAAATTAATCATTTACCTTCGAAAAATCAAAAAGTTCATAGAAAAAAAATAAGAGGTTCCTGTAGCTAACATGTGGTCTAAAATTCTTATGTGTGTCGTTTTCATAATCGCTATCGGTAAGTTTAATACTAATACAACTTTAAAAATCTAACAATTTTTAATGTTTATAAAATTATTTCTTCTATACTCGATTATATCGAATACATTGAAGTGGAATAATGCAAAATATTCCACCTTTAACTCAGAAGTGTAGCTACATTCAATGATGGAATAAGGTTCAACAAACATTTGTCGGATAATAAGGAGGACACAATATTATCTTTATGTCTTAATCTTAAGTACATTTATGAAGTTAGAAACTTGAATTTGTTTAAATATTCTTATATATTTAAAATTTGTTAAAATTTATTGAAATTAATAAAATTACCGATAAATCCTTTAAATCATTTGAAACACCTTGCAGACCTTTAAATATTTCCAGTCCTTGGCGGTGCTGTGAAATTCCTATAAATTATTTCAATCCAAAATTCTTTCTGTTGTTTTGAAATATGCTTGAATACTTAAAAATCTTTAAAATTCTGTGAACCCCCTCTAAATTCCATAACATTTCCAATCCACTAAAACCTTTTGAAATCCCTTAAAAATCTTAGTAAATCTTGAACATTTCTTTGAACACTATTTGGATTAGTTGAAAATTCCTCGTAAGCTTTTAAATACACTAAAATATTCTAAATCCTTTGAAATTTTTGAAAATCCCTTTAAACTTTAAAAAGCTTTTAAAATACCCTAAATTGATAAGCAAAGTGATCTTTTGATTCTCTAAAGTGACTGTTTGGCAGCCCTGATTATTATCGCTAGACTGCTGCATATTCCAATTCCTTTTTTATCTCTTCTGCTAACCTCTGGAATTTTCTGCCTGATGATGATTCTAACGGTTCTTATTTATCTTCAATTGTTTTTATACTAATCGCTTTTTTGTTATATAGCGTTCTTTTTTTTCTCGGATTAGTTCTTACAATCTTTAAAATTATGTAACTGATTATTTGATTTCACATAATTAATGTATTTTCATTTTGTTCTTATATGTTTTGCCTTAGGGGACACCGTCCCAAGGCTTCAATAGACTCTAAACTAAACAGTCATTCAAAGTGGTTCCTACACAAATTCCTTGTTTTTCCTGATCTGCAGTCAGCCTGTAAATGTTTTCAAAAAACATCACCATATGACTAAACAGCAGTGATTGCAAGACTAGTTTAATGATTCTACATTCATGAATGTCTATTTGTGTTTACAGACTTAAGCTCTCAATCAGGACAGGGTAGTGGAAGCGGTGTACCACCAAACCTTTCGCAATACCCTGGATATTTTCCTTATCTTTTGACAAGTGAAGCCCAAGCTCAGATTCACACACAACAACAACCTAACCCTGTTTACCCACGAGAACATAATTATAATGACCAACTCCTTCCAGTTGAACAACCGACCGGCCATGTTCTTACATCCGAAGAGGAGCAAATCGCTAAGACGTCTGAAAAGGATAAAGCGAAAAGACATGAAAGGGGTATGCAGTGGAAAGAACTAAAGGCTCAACAAGTAGCTTATAGGGCAGTGCATTATCCGATGGAGATGGAAGCTGAAAACGAGAAAAAACGATTGAAACTAGACGCTAGAAGGGCGAAGCAGGCCGAAAACGCTAGAGCGAAAAATTCTGAAAAGGCTCTACGGTGGCATGATCAAAAGGCTCAAGAGGCAGCTTTGTTTGCAGCGCTTTATCCGATGGAGATAGAAGCTATGAACGAGGCAAAACAATTGAAACTAGAGGCTAGAAAGGCTGAAAAGTCTGAAAAGGCTAAAAAAAAAAATAGACAAAGGGCTATAGAGTTTGAAGTGCTTAGGGCTCAAGAGGCAGGTTCTTCGGCAATGCAGGCTCCAGCTGGAAAATTCCATCACCCGATCGACCATAATGTTTCGGAAATTCAAAACGAGGCTCAACGATTGGGAAAAGAGCCTGAAATGGCTAAAAGCTCTAAAGGAGACCTAGCTCAATTGGAAGATCACTCGCTGCTGATCCCAAACCTACATCCTAACCGATTTGACATTCATGGAACTAGTGTCTATCAACCATAGTCGGCGATGTGGAATAATACTAAAAATATATCTAAAAGTGCTGAATCGTTGGCCTTATTTCTGTTCAAACGAAAATTTATAATTAAACGTTGTATAGGTTGAAGCCCATATAAAATCTTATGAAAATAAAAACGTATCTAACTAATAATTGGACTTCAGTTATTTGCTTCAATTTCTGATTCGGACCTAATAGTTTAGGACGCTAGTTTTTTTCATCATGATACTTTTCGAGCACAGGCTAATCTTCAAACGGGATCAGCTTATTTCCAACCTGGACAATATCATTCTCAAACTGAACATCTTACGCTCATAGTGGATAACCTCATTCGGTGTCATCTTAGCCAAACATATACAATAAGCAGACTATGAACACTAGGACTAGGCGTAAGATTTTTGGATCTAAATAGGATCGAAGTAATAGTCATCCATCAGCAAATAAGTCTGATCAATCAAATTCTAAACCTGCAAGTTTGGAAACCGGCGGAACCAGGACATGGCATGTTTACGTGCGCACTCTAAAAGTTAGATTTCTTTACCTGGCTGTTTCAAGTTCACTGAATATTGAAAATTGCTTTTAATATTATTTTGATCCTGAATCAGTTTCTAAGATCATTTTAAATCAGGTTTATGTGCAATATGTGTTGATGGTATGTTTAAAATTTCATAAACTTTAATTCCAAAAATCAAGAAAGTTTAAAATATTTAAAAAAATTTTAATCCATGCACTTAAAATCTCTTAAGTTATTTTCGGAATCTATAATAACCTCTCTAAAAAATTGAAGTTTCCCTTCAGTCAACTAGTTTATTTTTTATTCTTTTGGAAGAATTTGCTTCAAGATAACGGAATACTACATTTCTGTCGCACTAAAATCATAAAAAATGATTACCATGGCTTGAATAAAATCTCTTAATTCCTTAAATCCACCAAATTGTCTAAAATTCTAGATGTCTCTGAATTTTCTGAATTCCTTGAGTTCTGTATATTTCTTGAGTGTTTTTAATTTCTGGTATTGTTTTAATGTCCTGAACTATTCACATCGCATTATTTAACTTTCTTAAATTTCTTAAATTCTTCTAATTCCCTGAATTCAGGAAATAACTTGAATTGTTCGCATTCCAAAAATTCTATGAATGACTTAATCTCTTTAAATTAGATAAATTCTTCGAATTCATTAAGTTCCCGAACTGTTTGAAAATCTTTCGATTCTTTGGATTCCATAATTTTTTTGAATTCCTTTAAGTCTTTGGATTCCTTACATTATTTGAGATATTTTAATTTTTTCACTCCTTGAATTCTTTTCATGACCTAAATTATTTAAATCTCTAGTATTATATAAATGCCTTGAATTCTTTGAATTCCATAAATCCTTCGAAATTGGGAGATTTTTTAAATTACTTACATTTTTGGAATTCTGCGAGTTATTCAAATTATTTGAATTTTAGAAATTTTTGAAATTAATGGAATCCCTTGAATTCTTCGTACTCTTGAGATTCTTCGAATTACTGACATTTATTAAATTTCTTCAATTCTTCGGCTTCCTTTAATTCTTTGGATTTATTTAATTATTTGAAATTTTTGAATCGTTTAAATCCATTGAATTCTTCGCATTGCTTGAATTATTTAAATTTCTTTATTTATTCAATTTCTTGAATTCTTCGAGTTCCTTGCATTTTTCTAATTTCTTGAATCATGCAATTACTTGAAATCTTCCTAGTATTTAAATTCTTCGAATTGCTGTCATTTTTTGAATTCCTAAATTTTTTCGAATTTCCTCAATTCATGTAATTACTTAAGTTCCTCGAATTACTTGAAATCTTCGAATTCCTTAAATTTTTCGAATCCATGAAATTTATGGAATAACTTGAATTCTTCGTATTGTTTAGATTCTTCGAATTTCTGCAATTCTTTGAATTACTTGAATGCTTGGAATTACTTAAATCCATTGAATTATTTGGATTCTTAATATTAGACGAATTATTTAAGTTTAATACATTTTTCGAATTCCTTTACTTTTTCAGATTCCTTGAATATTTAACATTCTTCATTTATTTGATTTTCTTAAATTATATAAATTTCTTTGAATCCCTGCGAATTCCTTGGATTCCTTGAATTTCCTTGAGTTCATGGAATCAAAAATTAAAAAATGAAAATTTTTTAAAACAGTGCAAGGCTAAAAGCTCTGTAAATTTGTTATAAGCTCTTGTTATTTTTAGCAGCATTAGTCGTTTAAATTATATCTATAAATTTGCTTAAAAACACTTTGCACGAACTTTTTTAATGATAAAATCAAGAAAATGAAAATGCTTAATTTTTCAGGGTAGCTCAGAATGAAAATTAATGCGAAATACTGAGATTAAACTATTTCTTGAAAACTTCATCTATTTTATCGAAAAAGTCGTTTTTTGGTAGTAAATTCATTTTTTGGGTGGAAAATTCAACTATTTGGTTCAAAACTAATTTTTTTGGTAAATGAATTATCACTTTAGAAAAATGATATTTTTTACGGAGAATAAACTTTTTTGAAAGCTTGTCTTTTTGTGCATTGGAAATTAAAAAAAAAAAAATAAACTGAAAAACCTTGGTTCGTTAAAAAATCTCTTTTGAGTTTAAAAATTATTTTCTTTTTGGTCAAGGATTCAACTAGTTTGTTTTAAACACGTATTTTTGGGCTTCATTTACCTGTTTTAAATTAAAAATGTTAAAAATTTTTGTGGAATTATCAACTGGTACACTTATCAATAAAATTAATTTTTACCTCGCTTGATCAAGAAAAATTATACTATGTGGTTAAAAATTTAATCATTTGGCTAAAAATTTGACTTTTCATTCGCAAATTATATCCCTTCACTGCAAATTCGTATACAAATAACTATAGAAGTTCCAAAAAAATCTATTTATCACATTTCGAACATAAATATTGCAATCCTACTTTCTGCAAGTCATTCTTCATCTCTTTATTCCATGTATGCTTCACATCCGCATTTTTCTGGTTCACCACTACCATAAAACCTGTTTCGAGACACGAAAAGTAAGCTATTAGGGTCAGGGAATCTCAAATAAAATAGAACAATTAAGCAGCTGGTTCTATAAAAGTGACTAGACTCCTCGTAATTAATCATTTACCTTCGAAAAAGTAAAAATTTAAACAAAAAAAATCAGTGGTTCCTGTCGCTAACATGTGGGCCGAAATTCTCATGTGTGTAGTTTTTCTAATCGCTATCGGTAAGTCTAATACTAACAAAGTTTTAAAAATCTAATAATTTTTAATGTTTATTAAATTATTTTTTCTATACTCGATGATATCGAATATGGTAAATTGAAATAATGAGTCGGATAATAAGAAGGTCACAATATCATCATCATTTCTTAATTTTAAGTACATTTATGAATTTAGGAATTTGGATTTGTTTAAATAACCTAAAATATTTAAAATCCTTTAAAATTCATTGAAATGTCTTGTAATTTCTTTAAAATCTCCTAATAGTATTTAAATCTATTAAGAAAAGTAAGTTTTCAAAATACACTTAAACACTTTAAAGCCTTTGTAACATCTTGAAATTTTCGAAGTTCTGGAAAATTCCTTGGATTTTTTAAGGAGACCTTTAAATATTTCCACTCCTTGGCAGTTTTATAAAATCTCTATTAACTATTTTAATCCAAAATTCCTTCTGATGTTTTAATATATCCTTGAATACTAAAAAATCTTTAAATTTTCTTGAAACCCCTTTAAACTCTAGAACATTTCAAATCCACTAAAACCTTTTGAAATCACTTAAAAATCTTTAAAAATCTAAAACATTTCTTTAAAAACAGTTGGCATTAGTTTAGAAATCACTGATAGCTACCCTTAAAATAAAAAAATAAATAAAAAAAAGATACCCTAAAATATTTGAAATCCTTTTTGATATTTTTGAAAATCGCATAAAATTTAAAAAGGTCTTGAAAGTTCTTCAGAAATTTTGAAGAGAATCTCAAATTTTTTTAATTTTTTGAAATGCATTTAATTTATTTAAAAATGATGATTATTATCGGCAGTCATTTAAAATTATTCCTACAGAAATTCCTTGTTTTTTCTGATCTGCAGTCAGCTTGTACATATTTTCCAAAAACTTCACCATATGACTAAACAGAAGTGATTGAAAGACTAGTTTGATGATCCTAAATTAATGAATGTCTATTTGTGTTTACAGACTTAAGCTCTCAATCAGGGCAGGGTAGTGGAAGCGGTGTACCACCAAACCTTATACACTGGCAATACACTGGATATTTTCCTAATCTTTCGACAAGTGAAACCCCAGCTCACATTCACCCACAACAAAATTATTATAATGACCAATTTCCTCCGGTTGAACAACCGACCGGCCATGTTCTTACTGCTGACGAGGTGCGAAACGCTGAGATGCCTGGAAAGTATAAAGGAAAATATCTTGAAAAGTCTATAAAGTGGAAAGAACAGAAGGATCAACGGGCAGCTTATATGGCATTGCATCATCCAAAGGATACAAAAGCTAAAAACGAGGAAAAACAATTGAAACTAGAGGCTAGAAGGGCTCGGCAAGCTGAAAGGGATAAAGCGAGATATTTTGAAAAGTCTATACAGTGGAATGCACGAAAGGCTCAAGAGGCAGCTTTGTTTGCAGCTCTTTATCCGAAGGAGGTAGAAGCTAGGAACGAGGAAAAACGATTGAAACTAGAGGCTAGATCGGCTGAGCTGGCTGAAAAGACTAGAAATAGAAATAAGCAAAAAAAAATAGAGTTTCAAAGACAAAAGGCTCAAAGGGAAGGTTCTACGGCAATGCAGGCTCAATCTGGACAATTTCATTACGCAATCGACAATAATGTTTCGGAAATTCAAAACGAGGCTAAGCGATTAGGGAAAGAGGCTCAAAGCTCTAAAGAAGACCTGGCTCAATCGGAAGATCACTCGCTGCTGATCCCAAACATGCATCCTAACCAATTTGACATTCATGGAACTAGTTTCTATCAACCATAGTCGGCGATTTGAATTTTTTCTTTCTTGAGTTAATTTAGAAAATAGTGATTCTGGTAAAGAAATAATATTAAAGAAACATCTCACAGTGGTAAATCATTGGCCTTATTTTTGTTCTAACCAAAATTTGTAATGAAACCTTATATACTTTGAAGTTCATATAAAATCTTTTGAAAATAACAACATATCTACCTAATGATTGGACGTTCATTTTTTTCATCATGATAGTTTTCGCGCTGAGCCTAATATTCAAACAGGATCAGGTTATTCTCAAGCTGGAACATATCATCCTCAAACTGAAACATCTTACTCTTATAGTGGTCAACCTCATTGGGTGTCATCTTGGCCAAACCTATACCATAAGCAGGCTGTAGAAACTAGGACTCGTGGTAAGATTTTTTGATTCAACTAGGTCCGAAATAATTGTCATCCGTCACCAAATAATTCTGATCAAACAAATTCTAAACAGTCAAGTTTAGAAACCGGCGGAAGCAAGACATGGCATGTTTACGTGCGCTGAATACTGAAAATTTCTTTCAGTGTTATCTTGATCCTATGTCAGTTTCTAATATCTTGTTCCATCAGGTTTGTGCCCAAAATGTGGTCACGGTATGTTTCAAAATCTTTTTAACTGAAATCCCAAAAATCAAGAAAGTTAGAAATATTTCAAAATTTTACAATCCATACACTCAAAGTTGCTTGACTTAATTTCTGTATCTATAATAACTTGTCTAGAAAATTGGCATCTGCCTTAAATCAACTCGTTTATTTTTTCTTTTGGAAGTATTTTGTTCAAGATAACAGAATACTAAATATCTTTTCCGCTGAAATGATAGAAAATAATCACCAACACTTGAGTAAACTCTCTTAATTCCTAAGTTCCACAAAATAGTCTAAAATTCTAGTTTTCTCTACATTTTCTGAATTCCTCGAGTTCTGTATATTTCTTCAGTTATTTAAATTTCTTATATTTTTTAAGACCTTGAATTATTCATATTTCTATAATTATCCGAATTCTTGTGTCTTCTTGAGTTCTTTAAATTCCTTAGTTTCGTCGAATTACTTAGATTTCTCGAATTTCTTAAATTCTTTCAATTCCTGAAATTCTTATAATTTCTGAAATTATTTAAAATCCTCGAATAACGCAAATGCCTTTGAGTTCCTTAAAACTCCTTGGATTCTTCAAATTTCTTAAATTATTTGGTTTCCTTAAATGTTTAGAATTTCTAAAATTCATCGGGTTTCTTAGATTATTTAAGATACTAGCATTTTTTTATTCCTTGAATTCTTTACATGACCTAAATTATTTAAATGTCTCGAATTATATGAATTTCTTGAATTCTTTGAATTTCATAAATCCTCCGAAATTCTGAAATTTTTTAAATTACTTAAATTTTTCGAATTCTGTGAGTTATTCGAATTTGTTCAATTCCAGGAATTTTTTGAATTCATGGAAATACATGAATTCTTCGTATTCTTGAAATAAATGAATTAAAATAAATATTGAAATTATTTATAAAAAATGAACTATTTTCCTTGAATCATTCCAACAATTTTCATTTAACATATATATATTTTTTTTAACTTGCGCCTTCCTTTCTGTCGATTTGATTTAGTAATCCACTAATAAATGATTATGTTACGAACGAGTTAAATTACAGATAAATTACGTTACACATTGGAATTTAATTAACTCGTTTGTCGGAGGTACCAAACTGATAAGTCAATCCAGAAGGGAATGACCTATGTTTATTTTTATGTGGTGTTTTATTTATCAATCCTACTCCCGGACTGGGAGCCCTAACCCTTGCATTTCTAAAAGTTTGATGGGTGGTGTATATAACTTTGAATTACTTCATGTTTTTCTGTAATAAGAATTGTAATAAATGTTTTAATCCAGGAAGAAAATAACAACTTCTCGACGTTATCTCTGAAACTACCGGTACAGAGAATGATGTGAATGACTTCTTCCCTGACCGAGTTATGAAACGTCGGGGTGTTCCTCGTATTAAGAATATCTAAATCAGTAGTAATTAGGTATTCCACTAGATCGGTAAATCTTAAGCTGACGTCCGTGCTGCCCCACAAAGTATGGTAGGAGTTAGCATCGCACCCCAACAGAAGAGGAAGACCCCTTACCTTGCAGTATTTCACAAATATACGTTTCTTCACTGGTGGGTTGCTGTCACTGCCATGGAGAAAGTTAGCCGATTATTTAATATCCGTGGCTATTCCCATCAAATCCCTAAAACACAGCTCAAGCCTTAGCGTCCCTGTAGCAAACCCCCCCCCCCTTTAATCCCTAAAGGCACCTCGTACTACATAGGGTTCCTGGATTAGCGAGATACCTGTTCTCCTCACAACCATGCGCGTACAACGTCAGGTTCCTCCTGCCGCTGGCTGGCAACCTGTCCAAAGTGGTAGACGGGCCTATTATTGCGGACCGGAAGAGCCCTGATCTGAGACTCAAGAATTTGCACAACCAGAAGGTGTTTGGTTTCTCCTCCTCTTCCTGAGGCATATCTTGCCTGACGATTCGCCAGAACGCTCTCTTAAGTAAGGGGTTGAATCTCTTCAACCGACGGAGTATCTTCAACCGACGGAGTATCTGCCGCAAATACGAAGAGCCTACAGGAGGAGTTCCTGATTTTTGTCCATTGATCTGGGGAAACAATTTCGAGCGCCCTCCAGGTAGCTTTCCTGAATAGCTCAAAGTGCACTGTAGTGAGCAATGAGTCCGGGTAGATCGTATCCGTCACCAACACAGTCAAGGGGTCAGCCCTCCGAGTGCCTGTCAATGCAACTCTTGGATTCTCCCTGTTCGTTTACTGCTGGTCCTCCTTGTAACAGTACTGGTTGTCGGCGTTGTAGTTTCTGATGTGCTAGATACTGCAGCTGCTCCACTAACCCGCTGCGCTTGCCTCTTCAGTCTCCTTTTCAGGGAACCGTTGATGCGTTTTATCTTATTCCTGGACTGATTGGCCGCTCACGTTTTGATAGCCTCACTCAGAGGGACCGTCAATTTCTGAGCTCCCGAAATAGCTGGGGGCACAGCTGCCGCCTGGGCTTGGCTTGCCGAATATACATTGATTAAACATTTTATTTAAAAATTTTATACTAATTTCAGAAAAAAATAAAAAAACATTAACTTATAAATTTAGAAATGGAATGCAGACATCTACTTTACAACATGAGAATCATTTGAAAAATAATAAATTTATGTCACCAAATTTTAAGAAACTAAAGTTTAATCTTTGTTTGAATTTATTATTTTAAAACATGATCCAGCTAATAATTAAGTAATTATTTTACAATATAAGAAGCATTTAACTCTATTATTTCACGTAATATATTTTTTAAATTTAAGCTTTTATTTCTTAAAATTTGATTTATTAATAACATGCTAAACTCATCGTGAAAATCATTAGTTTTGAACTGAATAAATTAACAGTTATTCAGTTTAAAGCATAAAAAGCATTAAACAGTCATTTTTATTGAAACATTTAATAATTTTTACATTATAATTTCTGTAAACTAGAACAGCAACATCAGCTAAAAATTAATTAAAGAGTTCACAACATAAGAAGCCTCTAGCAATTATTTTAATTAAATAAATCAAATTATTTTTAATTATAAAGATTTTTTATATTTTTATTTTTATTTGTAAATCTCTTTATTTATTTAACAATTATTCCAGAAAATTGAAGCTGTAACGGAATTAGTTAATAAGTATTAAATCATTTGAAAACAAAAAAAGCATTAGAAGATTATTTTAATTAAAAATTCAATTAATTTAGAGCTTTAAATAATTATTTTAATCAAAATATTTAAATGATTTGAACGTTAAATATTTTTTACATTTGAAATTAAAATGTACGTACATACAATTTTGAAGATGGAATTCAAATAATTATTCCGAAACGTGGAAGAAATTTTTAGAATTATAAAATGGTAATACAGAAAATTATAAATATAAAGAAACTTTTATCATACAAATCATATTCCATATCAAATAACATAACGCTCAAGAAAATAATAAATTAATTTTATCAGCTAAACAATATTATACTTTAACCTTTATGCAATTTAATATTGTGAAAAAAATTAATCAGTTAATGATGACTAAGCAATCATTAACATAAAAAGCAATGAATAAACTATTTTTATTAAATCATTTAAATAATAATGTTAATTTTACATATATTTTTTTCTTAATCTACACTTTCATTTCTCTTACTGGGATTTAGTAATCAACTCATAACTAATTATTCAGTTTTCAAGATAAAAGAGCCAATACTAGAAAATTATTTACATTAAAAAAAATATTAAGAACTCTCTATAATAATAATTAAACAAAGATTATCAAAATAGACTAGTTGTAAACTAAAAAATTTTAATAAAATAATGCGATGGTGTTGCATTCTTAACTCTATTAAAAGAATAAGTATGTCATTGTGGAATTTTAAACATGACGTTATTTCAAATCGGTGGGCTGCCACCTGACTGATGAATAAATATAGTGAAATTTTGAAATACGAGAGCTTCCGTATATGCTTCATGTCTGCATTTTTGTCATTCAGCACTAGGAAGAATATATTTTCGAGATAGAAAAAACAAACCTATGTAGGGCACAGATTCTTAAGCACCATTACATAATTTCCTAAATCATTCTCTAAAAGCAAATAGTCTCCTTCAAATCTATCCTTTTCCTTCAAAAAAGCAAACAGATTTTAAAAAAACAGCAGTTCCTGTAGCTAAAATGTGGTCCGAAATGCTCATGTGTTTAGTTTTCCTGCAGTTTATCTGTAAGTTTAATACTGGCAATATTAAGAGTGGAAAATATTTCACCTTAAATTCATTTTTTACTTTTTTGAAATTCAATGAATTTCATGAAACTGCCTTTAAATCTATTAAATTTTTTTTTTTATCTAATAATTATATAGAAATCTATTTAAAAATCATTAGAAGTTTTTAAAATACACCAAATCCTTTGAAACATGTTGAAATTTTTTGAAGCAATGTAAAAATCCTTGGATGTTTTAAGGATATCTTAAAGTTCGAAAGCTTATAAATACCCTAAAATATTTTAAATCGTTTGACATTTTCAACACTTCCTTAAAACTTTAAAAAGCTCTTGATAAAGCCTCAGAAATTTAAAAATAAAATCTTAAATTTTCTTAATCCTGTAAAAACCATTTAATTTATTTAAACATCCTACAAATTTCATTAAATCTTTTAAAATTTTTTGTTAATACTTTTGCATTCTGGAAATCTATCAAAAATGCCATGAAATCCTTAAAACTCATAAATTAAAAAGTTTACAAAGTAACCTTTAAATATAAAACATTCATTTTAGACATGAGTGACTGAATGCGACTCTTTAGCAGTCCTGATTATTATCAGCAGTCATTTAAAATGAGTCTTGTTTAAAAAAGATATCTATATGACTAAACAAAAGTGATTAAAAGCCTCGTGTAATGATCCTCAATTTATGAATTTCTATTTAGTTTTACAGACCTAAGCTCTCAATCAGGGCGACGTAGTGGAAGCGGTGTACCACCAGATCCTTCTAATTACCCTGCATAGTTTCACTCACAAGAAGAACCTAACCATGGTGACCCACAACAACATCCTTACCATGGTTACCCACAACCACCTAATCACAATTACCAATTATCTCCTGTTGAACAACCCACCGGCAATGAGCTTACTTTTGAAGAGGTGCGAGAGGCTATGAATTCTGAAAAGAGAAAAGTGAGAAATCGTAAAAAGTCTTTACAGTGGCATGACATGAGAGCTCGTGAGAGAGGTCTTCCGACAGGAAAGCTAGCCAAGAACGTCTTCAGATCGATCCTAATCTTTCCAAAATTTATAACGAAGCCAAACAAAAGAGAAAAGATGATAAAAACGCTGAAAAGCTTAGACAGAAAAATCTGAAAAAGTCTAAATTGTGTAAAGGACCTGTGACTCAAGAGTACGGCTCTTCAGCAATGCAGACTCAGTCTGGCCACTCACATCCTTCAACTGGATCATCTTGTTACAGTGAAGAAGATGATCCGCTGCATCAGCCAAGCCTAGGCAATAATCTATATAACGGAAAGCACTAATTTCTATTTACAATAGTTGGTGATGGGGAAATTCCCTATGTTGACGTGATTTAGAAAATAGTGTTTCTAGTAAAAAAAAAGTATATTAAATAGACATCTGTGAATTTTATAAATTCCGCTAATTTCTTGAATTCCATGAGTTCCGTGATTTCCATAAATTCCATGAATTTCATAAATTAGGCGTGTTTTGAGAATTTCGCTAATTTCATAATTTCTATTATTTCGTGATATCCATTAATTCGATGAATTCCGAGAATTGAGCAAATCCAGTGAATTCCGTGATAGCAGTGAATTTTTTGAATTCCGTGATTTCAGGGAATTCCTTGCATTACACAAATTCCTTGAATTGCACAATTTCGTGAACTCCATAAATACCGTGAATTAATTCAATTCCATAAATTCGGCGAATTCCTTTAATTCAATTAAGTCATTGAATTCCATTATTCTGTGAATTTTGTGAATGTCATAGATTTATCAAATTCCTTTACTTGAACGAATTTCGCGGCTTTCGCGGTTTTCGTGAATTCCTTTAAGTTCTTGAATTCCATTGATAAAGTGAAATTCGTGAATTTCATGAATTTTTTGAATCCCTTGAATTCAGTGCATTCCGTGACTTACTTACTTCCTTACAATTGTCAACAACAAAAATTTCCATAGAAAAGTTACATTTTCTACTAAAGAGATAAATTTTTAACCACAAAAGAAATTGTTTCGTAACAAGAAAATATTATCGTCGATATTTCATCTGAAAAATATTTTTATTTCAATATTTGCAAACCTTTTGGAACGTTTTCACGAATCTTAGAAGAATTTTAGTCATATAACTTAAAAAAAAACTGATAATACTTATTTCCTTATTCTCTGTTATTAAAATCTAATTGGAGCTCAAATTTAGGCGTTCCAAAAATTTTAACCAAATGAAGCTAATTTGTTTATATTCAATGTAGATGCAATTTAGGAGAAAAATGTTGTTAAATAAAATTTTATTGTACCTTGTGTCATTCTTCCCAAAAGTTTCTTTTTTTACTTTAAATTTATTTTTATAACCAGAAATTATAACGAACTTGTGGACATTTGCTGGTTAAACAATTTTCACCTTTTAATTTTGTTCCTCTCTTGCGTCGTTTTTTTTCAAAAATTAATTGTTTTAATTTTAATTTTTACGATTGAAAAAAATCTACTGGTCCTATCTAAAAATTATGGATAACATATTTATAGATCTTTTTGGGGTGAACAATTTTAGTCTGATGATTTTCGTTCGAACCTTCCCGAGTAAAAATTCCTCGATGGGTTTCGACTTGCATTGTCCCGAATAAAGACATGCTCGACACGCTCTTCGCAAAAATCGCTTTTGTTGGATCTGAGGGTCTTAAAACGTGGAGATTTGATAATAACCGAAAACGCAAAGTTTTACATAAAACATTAGGATAATATAATAACGTAGAAAACTATAGAAGTTCCCAGAAATTCCATTTATCACTTTTCGTCAATAAGTATTGGAATCTTACTTACTGCAAATCATTCTTCATCTATTTATTCCATGTATGCTTCACATCCGCATTATTCTCATTCAGCACTACAAAAAAGCCTGTTTCGAGACAGGAAATAACTAAGCTATTAGGGTCAGGGAATCTCAAATAAAATAGAACAATTAAGCAGCTGGTTCTATAAAAGTGACTAGTCTCCTCGAAATTTATCATTTACCTTCGAAAAAGCTAAAAGCTAGAAAAAGAATCAGTGGTTCCTGTCGCTAACATGTGGGCCGAAGTTCTCATGTGTGTACTTTTCCTAATCGCTATCGGTAAGTTTAATACTAACAAAGTTTTAAAAATCTAATAATTTTCAATGTTTATAAAATTATTTCTTATATACTCGATGATATCGAATATGGTAAATTGAAATAATGAGTCGGATAATAAGAAGGTCACAATATCATCTTCATTTCTTAATTTTAAGTACATTTACGAATTTAGGAACTTGGATTTGTTTAAGTATCCTAATATATTTAAAATCCTTTGAAATTCATTGAAATTCATTGAAATTAATGAAAATACTGTTAAATCCTTTAAATCCTTTACAATCTCCTAATAGTATTCAAATCTATTAAAAAAGTAAGTTTTTAAAATACACTTAAACACTTTAAATCCTTTGAAACACCTAGCAATTTTGGAAGTTCTGGAAAATTCCGTGAATATTTTAAGGAGACCTTAAAATATTTTCAGTCCTTTACAGTTCTATGAAATCCCTCTAAATTATTTCTATCGAAAATTCTATCTGATGTTTTAAAATATCTTTGAATACTCGAAAATCTTTAAAATTCCTTGAAATTCCTTTAAAATCTATAGCATTCTAAATCTACTAAAACCTTTTGAAATCCCTTAAAAATCTTAGAAAATCTTAAACATTTCTTTGAACACTATTGGAATTAGTTAAAAGTTACCGGAAGCTTTTAAATACCCTAAAATATTTTAAATCCTTTGACATTATTGAAAATCCCGTTAAACTTAAAAAGCTCTTCAAAGTTCTTTATAAATTTTGAAGAGAACCTAAAACTTTTTTAATCCTTTGAAAAAAATTTAATTTATTTAAACATATTAACAATTCCATGGAATCTCTTGAAATTCTTTGGAATACTTTGCATTGTGAAAATATATTAAAAAGGATATGGAAGCTTTTACAATACGTTAAATTGATGAATAAAGTTATCTTTTGATTCTTTAAGGTGACGGTTTAACAGCCCTGATTATAATCGACAGTCATTTAAAGTAATTCCTACAGAACTTCCTTGTTTTTCCTGACCTGCAGTCACCTTGTACATATTTTCAACAAACATCACCATGTGACTAAACAGAAGTGATTGAAAGACTAGTTTGATGATCCTAAATTAATGAATGTCTATTTGTGTTTACAGACTTAA